>CM069765.1:2287500-2482500 GCA_036169595.1 Dictyostelium firmibasis | reverse complement strand
TAATAATAATAATAATAATAATAATAATAATAATAATAATAATAATAATAATAATAATAATAATAATAATAATAATAATAATAATAATAATAATAATAATAATAATAATAATAATAATAATAATAATGGTCAAATACAACAAAATCAATTTGGTAGTAACATTGGTTTTTCAAATGGTAGCCAATCATCATCCTATTCTGTAAATAACAATTTTAATGGTAATTCAAATTTTAACAATAGTCAATATCAATAAAAATTTATAATTATAATCCACCACCTTTTTCTGTAAATAAAAATAAAATAAAAGTAAAAAAAAATTAATAATAACGCTCTCTATTGACCGTCTAATGAAGTGATCCCTCTTCATTTGGAAGAAGATCTAAGTTTAAAATTATTTTAAATTTCTGTTGCCAAAATAAATTTTTTTTTCAAATTTCTATGTATACTTTATTTTTATTTTATTTTATTTTATTTTATTTTTTTTTATTTTTTTTTTAATATAATTCATTTTGTATCATAAACAAAAAAAAAAAAAAAAAAAGAGAAAAAAAAAAAACAGATAAAAAAAAAGAGATAGAAAAAAATAATAGAAAAATATAAAAAAAAAAATAAAAAAAAAGAGAATGAAAAAATATATATAACAGACACAATAATTACACATAATAAAATTTTTTGAATTTTTTTTTATTTTAATAAATTACATTAATGTCATATTTTTATTTTGCTCTCTATTTTTTTTAAAATTATT
Source organism: Dictyostelium firmibasis (assembly GCA_036169595.1). Lineage (NCBI taxonomy): Eukaryota > Evosea > Eumycetozoa > Dictyosteliales > Dictyosteliaceae > Dictyostelium > Dictyostelium firmibasis. Next base: position 2,481,752 of record CM069765.1, on the reverse strand, counting down.
TTGGGTGTATATTATTGTGACTTCAAATATTTATTTCAGATTTTTTGTTTTTCTAGTTTTTTTTTTTTTTTTTTTTTTAATTATTTTGCTTAGTAAAAAAATAAATTAAAAATAGATAGAAACAACGTGTTTTTTAAAAATATTGAGTTTGGAATCAGAAAAAAAAAAAAATGGAACCAACAAGAATCAAGATTTTTATTTTTTTTTAAAATTTTTATGACAATTTTTATTTTTTTTCTATTCAAATTTTAAATAATATCTTCTATGGAATTAATAAATTTAAATCCATTAAAATTTTAATTTTACTTTTCAAATTTTAATAAATTGGTATTAATCAGCTTTTTAAAAAAAAAACACTATTTATAAACCTTTTTTTTTCATTTTTTTATTTTTATTCAGCCAAAATTGAAATAAAAAAAAAAAATATACACAATTAAAATGTTATTAAAAATTTCATTAATCTTATGTTTCTTAATATCTTTATCAATGGTATTATTTTTTTATATAAAAAAAAATAAAATTTTAAAAAAAAAATATTAATTTAAAGTTTTAAAAAAAAAAAACAGGGATTAAATGAAAATATTCAAAAAGTCTCTATTAATAATCAAGTGGAATCATATACATATTCAAAAGATGCTGGTTATACAAGTGGTCAATCAAAAGATCTAGATTTTACAGGTGGTACAACAGGTCCAGTAAATATTGATAACAATTCTAGAAATACACAAAATGAAGTTGAATCATACACCTACTCAAAAGATGCAGGTTATACAAGTGGTCAATCAACACCATTAAATCCAGCTTCAACAACTGGTCCTGAAAATAATCCAAATGTTTCAATAAATAATCAAGTTGAATCATATACCTACTCAAAAGATGCAGGTTACACCAGTGGTCAATCATTACCATCAAATCCAACATCGACTGCCGGAAATGGAATTACAATTTATCATTAATAATTGTTTTTTTTATTTATAGAATTAAATAAAATAATTATTCAACTAAACAAAGAATATCTTTTTTTTTAATTATTTTAACCATTTTTTAAAATTAAAAACTAATTTATTTATTTATTGAGGTGATATTTTTTAATGTGATTTATAAAATTACCATCATGTCTTTCGTTTGTACATAATGGGCAAACTATATAAATACTTTTTAATAATTGTTCTTGATGGCATTTTAATAAATGTAATGCTAATTCCTGTTCGTCATAGCCTTCACTTAAACAATTTAAATATGGACATGCATATATTTCTTCTTGATTATTAAAATTTCCAAACATTTTGAATAACTCTTGATTTTCCTCATCATCAAAAAAATATTCGTTTTCATCATTTAGGTTAAATTCATTTTTACAATCATTTGAGCAAGTTTCACAGCTATCGTTTCAAAAAAAAAAAAATTCAAAAAAAAAGAAACCAATTAGTGTCATTTTAAAATTATTTTGGAAAAAAAAAAAAAAAAAAAAAAAACTTACCTATAAATACACTTTGATGGACTGTTATTTAAACTACTATTATTGTTACTATTATTAAAATAATCATGGTTACATGGAATAATGACTAAACTTTGATTGTTACTTGAATTCATTTTTTTATATTTTCGATTTTTTTTTTTTGTTTTTCTTTAAAAAATTTTTATAATAAATAATAAATAATAAATAATGAATAAATAATTTAATAAATAAATCTTTTGAATATTTGCACAAAAAAAAAAAAAAAAAAGAAATTTTTTTTTTTTTTCAATAAATAGTTTTAAGTGAGTGATTTTTTTTTTTTTTTTGAAAAAAATTTTATTTGATTTTTAATATATAAATAAATTAAAATAAATAAATTAAAATAAAATAAATATAATTTTTAAATAAAATATATATATAAAAATAAATAAAGGGAGTAATAATTATTAATTGATTCTAGTTTTGTTTTGTTATAATTTTTGTTTTTTTTTTTTTTCCTATTTATAAAGATTTTAATGATGAGGAATTACATGTGAAAAAAAAATAATAAAATTAATATTAAAATTAAAATATAATTTTCTGAGGTGTTTTGTATCTAAATATGGTTATTATTAAATCAAACAAACACTACTCTCACAATATCAAAATAAACACATACTCACTAGCACACCAACTATTATTAAAATTTTAATAAAAATAAAACAAAACAAAAAAAATTATAATTTTAACCAAACCACACAACTCACTATAAAACCCCCTTTCTCAGTCTCTTTTTAATTTTTTTTTTTTTTTTTTTTTTTTTTAAATAATAATCTATTAATTATAATAATAATTATTATTATCTTCTACTATTTAATAAAAATTACTAGTAGAAGTAAATTTTAACAGATCCACTAAGTTTGCTGGTAATTTGGATAAAAATCACATTTGCAATGATTACCATTCTTGAAATGATTTTATTATTATTATTAAAAATTTCAAAAAAGGGCTATTTATTTTTGTGAAGTTTTATTTTATAATAATTCCCTCTTTATTTGATGATGTTAATTGGTAATTGTGGCATATTTTTAGAGTAATAATGGGGTGTATCGAAATAAAAAAAATAAAATTTAAACAAAATAATTATAACGCCACACCCTCACACACACTCGTTCAAACACATGCGCACATTAACTCCTATAACCCTATCTCTTGTGTTTTTTTTTTTTCACTTTAATCACACAAACACACCTTGGTTTCTTATTTTTTTATTTTTTTATTTTTTTATTTTTTTATTTTTTTAAAATTTTACAAATTAAAAATAATAAAAAAGTACATTTCAAATGAAATACAGAAAGTCTTTATAATAATTTTCATCTATCTCTCTATATTCTCTATTAAATTCATTAATTTATTAATTAAAATTTTAACAATCACAAGAGATTGGTTGATTTTAAAAATTTTTTTTTTTATTTTTTTTTATTGAAGAGTCAAATTATTAAAATTATTAATTAAAATAATAAATTAATTAAAATAGTAATTAATTTTATAATTTAAAATTTAAAATCACAACTAAAAAGCATGAAAATAAAATTTAAAATAAAAAATAATATAACCATTTATGATAAAAAAAAAAGAGAAGATACTATCTTTTTTATTTTTTTATTTTTTTATTTTTTTTTTTTTCCCAATCTTTTAATTAAATTTTTTTTTTTATTTTTTTAATTTTTATCAATTTTTATTTATTTCCTTTAAAACTATTAAATTTTAATTGAGTTAAGTTTTGGATATAATAAAGTATATTTCTCGTTTTTGAGTCTAGAGATATTTTCTTCAATTAAATTAATTTTTTCATGTTTTTTTTTTTTTTTTTTTTTTCAAATTTCATATTTCAACTTTTTTTTTTTTATTTTTATTTTTATTTTTATTTTTATTTTTTTTTTTATTGAATTAGAACGTGACTATTGCGAATATAAAAAAAAGCACAAAAGAAAATAAAAAAAAGGAATAAACAACTTCTCACTATAGATGGTAGGATTAAAAGATACTACTAAAGATAATAGTAATGGAGAATCTACTTTATCAGAAAATATAAAACAAAATATAGATAGAATTTATAGAACTTCGATCCTAAATACATTAAAATTATATAATAATAATAATACACCAACAAACACAACCAACAATAAAACACCATTAATTAATGATGAAAATAGTGGAGAAGATGATTCGAAAAGGATAAAATTATATTCGAAAATTAAAGATGAATATGAACCGGTTAAAGATTTACCAATGGTTGCACCATCTCAAAAAAAACCTTCTGCCAAACCATCAACCTCTTCAATAGAAATAAAACCAACCATTGAAGAAATGGAAGTTGATAAATCAATTGATAATATTATAAAAAGTTTACCAAAACAAGAGTATGTATATACATATATATATATATATATATATATATTTTTCATTTATATTAATGATAAATTTCAATAAATAAATAGTGAAAAAAGAAGAAGAATTAATGATGATGATAAAAGTTCACAAATTACAATATATAATAAACCAAATACAGATAATATAAATAATGGTAATAGAGCATTGATAAATCAATATGAACCATTGACCTATACAAAACCAGAATGGCATCCACCATGGAAATTAATGCGTGTAATTAGTGGTCATACAGGTTGGGTTAGAGCTATAGCAGTCGATAAATCAAATGAATGGTTTGCAACGGGTAGTACTGATAATACTATAAAGGTATGGGATTTAGCATCTGGTGAATTAAAGGTAACATTGACAGGTCATGTTAGTGCTATCAGAGGATTAGAGGTAAGTTCTAGACATCCTTACCTCTTTTCAGTGGGTGAAGATAATAAGGTGTTATGTTGGGATTTGGAGGCAAACAAACAGGTTAGAAATTACTATGGTCATAGTAAAGGTGTCTACTCGGTGGCACTTCATCCAACATTAGATGTATTGTTTAGTGGTGGTCGTGATAGTAGTGTACGTGTTTGGGATATGAGAACTCGTGCAAATATATTCGAAATGAAAGGTCATAAAGGTACCGTTGTAACATTGAAATCACAGAGTGCAGATCCACAGGTTATCTCTGGTTCAATGGATACAACAGTTAAACTTTGGGATCTTGCAACTGGTACAAGTGCTGCAACCCTAACCAATCATAAAAAAGGTGTACGTTCAATGGTAATCCATGAGAAAGAATATTCATTTGCCACTGGTGCCTCTGATAACATTAAACAATGGAAATGTCCTGATGGTTCTTTCATAAAGAATCTATCGGGTCATACCGCAATCATTAATTCATTGGCATTAAATGCAGATAATGTTTTGGCCAGTGGTGGTGATAATGGTTCAATTAGCTTTTGGGATTGGAAAACTGGTCATTGTTTCCAAAAAACTCAAACAATCGTTCAACCTGGTTCATTGGAAGGTGAAGCAGGTATTTTCGATATGGCTTTCGATAAGACTGGTTCAAGATTAATCACTTGTGAAGCCGATAAAACTATTAAATTTTATAAAGAAGATGAAGATGCAACTCCTTATACTCATCCAGTCGTTAATTGGAAACCAACTAATAATGATCGTTATTAATAAATTAAATAAATAAATAAATAATAATAATAAATAATAAATAAATAATCCAATAATAAAATTTTTTATTTTTAAATTCACACCAAAATTGTGTGGCAAATTCAGCTTTAAAATTATAAAAAGAAATCTTTTACCATTTTTAAAATGATAATTAATATATTTTTTATAATAATTATTTGAATTAAACAAAAAAAAAAAAAAAAATGTTTTTTTTAAACACCTCAATATTTTTTTATATTTTTTTATAAAAAATTTTTTTGAAAAAGAAAAATCTAAAACATTTTCATTTTTCTTTTTTTTTTTTTTATTTTTTTATTTTTTATTTTTTTATTTTTTTTTTTTTATTACATGTACTATATATATAAAGAAAATAACAATAAATTAAATGGATTTTAATTTTAGTAATTTTGATTCAAGAAGATATGGATATATTAGAGGTAGATCAATCTTAAATCATTTATTACTAAAAAAAGATTTTGAAGAATGGGGAGTGAGTTCGGTGCAAATTGTATCAGGTCATATTGCAATCAATTTTCAAATGAGTAAATCTATTTGTTTATTTGATGCAACCTCTTCCATTCACCAATTATCAGAATCCGTTACAAATAATATTCAAACATTATTATCCACTAAACAATTATTACAATCACCATTATCACCTGCAACTCAATCATTACCAATCTTAGCATGTTCTTTCGTTTCACCTGTTATTAATTTTGGTTTTACATCGTCATCATCATCTTCTTCTTCTTCATCGTCGTCGTCATCATCATCATCAACTACAAATTTGAATTCTCTAAAAAATAGCAACAATAAACAACAACAACAGAATCAACAAAATAATAGCGATAGTTCACCATTAAGATTTTTTGTATTTGAAAGTGATGGATATTTTCATATTTGGGAATGGAGTATTAATGAATATAAATGGAAATATATTGTTAAATTATATTTACCAATTGTAAATAGAGAGTCTTTAATACCATCATTTTCATCCACCAACACAAACACCAACACTACCAACACAATAATAACAACACCATACAATATTGAAAAAGAATTTCAAATTCAATGTGCTGGTGTATTTGGTTCATCACAAGGTATGAATATTGTATGGATGAATCAACAATTGAATACAATGAATTGTAGAGCATTAAATTTCAATAGTTTTAATAGATCATCAGAATTACAAACCAAACAAATTCATACAACCATTAAAGATAAATTCATCGATGAACTTTATCCAATTAATTTAGTAATCACTGGTTTGGAATCTTATGAACTTAAAAAAGATTGGGAAATTCAATTGAGATCTAGTATCTCCTCTGCATCACCTTCAAATTCTACGGTTTCAATCTCTTCAAAACATGGTATTTGGTATATCACTAAATCTTTCATACTCCTATGGTCATTCAGAAATAAAATTTGGAATATAGCTTATTTTAAAGATAAATTATCTTTAAAGTCAAATAGTAATAATAACAATGCTACTCAATGTGATATTCATATTACAAATATCAATATTAATAATAATAATAATAATAATAATAATAATAATAATAATAATAATAATAATAATAATAATAATAATAATAATAATAATAATGACAATAATAATAATTCAATTAATGACAATTGTATATTAGAAGTATTAGCATATTGTAAGAATCCATTAACGCAAGATTTATTAGTATTAGAGCCAACAGGTAAATTATTTTCATGTGAACCATCACAAGGTGAAAAGGAGAAATTAAATGTAAAATTATTGGCAGTATTAAATTTATCGATGTTAAATGTTAAGAATACTGTAAGGATGATAATGCATCAAAATGCATACGTAGTATTAAATGAAAAGAATGCATACTTTTATGATACAAAATGTGGCACTTTTCTTTGTAAAACTTCATTACCAGTTGAATTAGAATCAACAATAACTAAAACCCAATCAACATGGGAGAATGGTACGGCAGGTATAATTTGGGGATGTGGTTTTTGGTCACAATCAGAGGGTATTTGGGAAGTTAGATTACAGTCACCACCAAGTAAGTTTATTGAAAATATTGCAAATTCATCATTATCATCATCATCATCATCATTATCAATGGATGGTGATAGTAAATTATTGATTGCATCGAATGTTTGTAGACAATGGGATTTAAAGAATTTAGAATCTAAATATTTATTGGAGATGGCATTAAATGAGAATGAGGAGGAAAGAAAAATTCAAATTTGTAAAAGTCTTTTACCACGTTTAGAGAATCCAGCATTGGTAATTGCATTATTATCAAGTTTACAATCCTATCAAAGTTGTAAATTCATAATGGAAGAGTTGAAATTATTTTTGGAGAATTATAATTATTATGAAAACTTGAAATCAAAATCATCGTTATCATTAAATGTTAAGGATAATGATGAAAGAATTTCAAAGATTAAAAATTCATTTATTTATCATACACCTTTAAATCAAAAAATGATACCATTATTAAAAGAATATTTTCAAATTCAAAATATTGCAACTGGAGATACACCATTATCATCATCAACATCGTCAACATCAACATCACCATTACTTCAGCAACAAAGAAACAATAATAATTTACCAGATTTATTAACTACACCAGATTCAATGGTATTGGATTTTCATTTTGAGCAAATTGATCAATTTAAAAGGATACAACCCGAACTTCTATTACAGAAACTTGAGAATGCATTATCATTGTCGAGTATAGATTATTCAGGTTTCGATGATATAAACGGTGAAGATATATCATTACCAATGGCAAGTCCAGTATTATTACATTCTGAAGAGAGACTAAAACCAATCCAAAAAGAGTCTGATATAGGCGGTAAATCACCATTATCATCTTCTTCATCATCATCATTAGTGATTGAAGATAAAATATCATCATTAAATTTATCTGGAGCAATTGGTAATAGTAATAATGGAAATAACAATAATAGTGGTGACAATAAAAATAGTATTAGTAATTCCCTAATTACATTTGTTGGTAATGATGGTATTATATATCATTTAAAATTCCCAGTTTTCGAAACTTTATGTCAACTTTATTACAGTTTAAAACCAAAGAATTTAATACCATTCATTTGTATGGTTCATAATTCTGCGATAGCAAGATCTTTAGATCAATCCACAAATGAAACTAATGGTTATAATAATAACAATAATAACAATAATATCATTATTAATAATAATAATAATAATAATAATAATAATAATAATAATAATAATAATAATAATAATAATAATAATAATAATAATAATAATAATAATAATAATAATAATAATAATAATAATAATAATAATAATAATAATAATAATAATAATAATAATAATAATAATAATAATAATAATAATAATAATAGAGAAAAAGATCATTTCTTTAGAGCATTATTATCTTTACCAATTTCATTACCATCCCAAACGATGATAGTGAACGATGATCAAATAGATGCAAGATTCAAATTATTGATTTCAATTGGTCATAAACCAAATGCCCTTAGATTCCTTTTAAATTCAAATAAATGGGAAAGAGCCATTGAATTAGTTAAAAATACAACTTACAATGTAGCTGAAGCTTATGTACTCTATGAGGTAAGTAAATTAAATCATATATTACTAAAGTTGATTTATTTTTTCCATATTTTAATCTCTTTTTTTTCTTTTTTCTTTTTTTTTTTTCAAACCATTTTAGATTCTTTTATCATTCTGTATTGAGAAAAAAGATAACAGTAAATTAAAACAATGTTGGGAAACTATTCCAAAGAATTTTAGTCTATTTAACCTTTTATCACTATTAAAAGTAAATCAATCCCAGCAACAACAACAACAAACTACTCCACCACAAACCAATGTTGTTTCAAATAGTAATAACTCTAACACAGTATCATCGACTACTGAAAATAATAATAGTAATAATAATATTTATAATCCAAGTATACTTTCAATTCCGTCCACCAATAGTGAAGATCTCACTGTTGATATGTTTAGAGGTCAATTATTAAAAATGTTAAATAAGTAATAAATAAGAATTAAATTAATAATTCAAACATTTTATTTGAAATTTTCTTTGTTTTTTTTCAAGTAAAAATCTCGTTTTTGTGGAACCATGATTGAAAACAATTGTCAAGCGAAATTTTTTTTAATTTTTTTTTATTTATTTATTTTTTTTTTTTTTTTTTTTAATTTTTATTTTTTTAATTTAAAAAATTTATTTTTTATTTTTTTTTTTTTTTTTTTTCTCTTTTATTTTAAAATAAACACATTAAAAAAAAGAAACTATAGTTTATAATTAATTAATCTTGGAGTTAATCTTTTCAATCAATCTGTATGTAATTAAAATAATCAAAGATGATTATTTATACAAAAAAATACAAAAAAATAAAAAAAAAAAACAAATCGATTTTAGTGTTGTGATAATAATGAGGATGTGCTCAATTTTATAAAGCTACTGTTGTTTTTATTAAAATGTATAGATTAAAATTTTGTTATTATTGTTATCAAACTAGTTAGGTCATTCAATGCGATGATATTGAGCGTGGGTGTTTTAAAAAAAATTTTTATTTTTTTTTTTTTTTTTTTATTGTTCATACCATGCTTATAAAACAAAAAAAAAAAGTAACAACAATAATAATAATAATAATAACAATAATAATGTATTGTTATTGTTATTACATATAAATAATAAAATTATTAAAAAATAAATAAAAAATAAATAAAAAATATCATTTTTATTTTATTTTATTTTTTTTTATTTAATTTTTTTCCAAGATACACATTGAAGTATTGGGGTCCATTTTTTTAAACACCAATTACCACCAATTACCACTCACATAAAATAATTTAATGATAATTATTATTATCAAATGCAAAAAAACAAATTATTAAATTTTTTTTTTCTTTTTTTTTTTTTTTAAACCCACTCACAACACACACACACCAACACACAAATTCAAATGTTACTACTACTTCCACTATATAATAAATAACTACAATAGCATATATGCCAAATAAAACATATAAATTTTACAAATAATATTTTGTTGTGTGTTTTTTTATTTATTTTTTTTTTTTCTCTTTTTTTTTCTTTTTTTTTTTTTTTATAAAAAATATATTTTTTAAAAAAAAAAAACATATAATTATATTTTTTATATAAAATTGGTTATCATTATTATTGTAACACTGCTTTCTTTTTAAAGACTACACATTACTATAATTTAAATTTCATTTTATTATTATTATTATTATTATTTTTTTAAATTCATCCATAGCTCTCTCAATAATAATAATAATAATAATAATAATTAAAAAATCCCTACTATTAATAAATAAATAAAACATAAAATATATATAATAATAAAAATTAATAAACAAAAACAAAAACAAAACAAAACAAAACAAAAACAAAAAAAAAAAAAAAAAAAAAAAAAAAAAAATATAATAAAATCAATTATGATTGAATCAATATTTTCTCAACAACAAATTGAACAAGAGAAAAAAGAATTAAGTAAAATTAGTGATTCTCTAAATTTTTATACCGAAGAAAAAGAAAAAGAAGAAGAGGAAGAACAAACCCTTTCATCTTCTGGTATAAATAAAATTCCTAATATTAATTTTAACGAAGATATTGATAATAATAATAATAATAATAATAATAATAATAATAATAATAATAATAATAATAATAATAATAATAATAATAATAATAATAATAATAATAATAATAATAATAATAATAATAATAATAATAATAATAATAATAATAATAATAATAATAATAATAATAATAATAATAATAATAATAATAATAATAATAATAATAATAATAATAATAATAATAATAATAATAATAATAATAATAATAATAATATTGAGAATAAAAATATTATCGATAATATCGATTTTATTTGTAACAACAATAATAGTAACAATTTTGGTCATACCGAAATGACAGGATTTGATAATTCTGAAGAGTCAAGTGATAGTTCAGGTGATATTTCCATATCATCTGAATTTGATTCACAGTCATTATCTAACAGCACTAGAAATGCATTTGTTAATCATCATCATCACAATCATCATCACCATAATAATCATAATCATAACCATAATAATCAAAGTAATAGTAATACTAATATGAAAAACTCCACCATCGTTCCAACTATACCTCTAAACCTTTTACAAGATACCAATACAAGTTCAACATCTACCACTACAAATAATAGTAATAATACTGAACAAAACTCACCAAAATCATCAAGATCAAGGGGCAATACACCAAAAAAAGAGAAATCATTTACAGATACTCTGAGTTTAATCTCCCCAAGATCTATATTGGGTAAAAAGGATAAAAAGGTAAAACAACTTTCATCATCACCACTCTCACCACCACCAACACAAGATGATAAACTTTTAGATTGTCCAACCTTAGACACATCATCATCAAACTTAAATAGTAATGATGATGATGATGATGATAATAATAATTATTGTAGTAGTGAAAATATCGACAAAACCAGTAATAATAATAGCAATAATAGTCATGAAAATGTTAATGTAGATAATAATGATAATAGTACTACCAATATTATAAGTAATAATGATAATAATAATAATAATAATAATAATGGGGAAATAACAGAGACATCACCATCGTCGCAATCATTACAATCCTCTTCCTCGAGTGTTAGTAAACCAATTTTGGTTGTCCCACCACAGACCGCTCAACCACCAACAAAAAAAAGATGGTTTGGTGGATTGTTTAGTGGTAAGAAACAAAAGAACCCAATAGAAAGTGATAGTAGCAATAAAGCCGATAGTAATAGTGTATTAAATACACCATCAACAATATCGACGCCATCAACATCATCAACATCATCAACACCACCATTAAATGACTTTAAATATCCCATGAGTGGCAGTGGTAATATACCAATTTATAGTCACAATCATCATATTGTTGGTAATATTAATAATAGTATTGGTAATAACAATCATATAGCATCATTATCGATATCTTCATATTCACCAGGTGGTGTAGTATCACCCTTGGTTCAACAACCGTCACCATCTTATCATACTAGTTTAGTAAAACCACAAAAAGTTTATAGAAAGGGGTCACTACCAAATAGTAATTTACCTCATAGATCAATGGCGAATCAATATGAGGCAATATCAGGAGGAGGAACATCATCACTTTCACCAAATAGAGCCTCACCATCATCTATATTTATCAATAAATTAAGTTCTAGTGGAGGCTTTACTAATAACAACCATCTTCATACCCATCATCATATATCAGATACTGGATCTTCGTCACCAAAATTATTTATAAATAATCACCATATAAATAATAATAATAATAATAATTTAGGTTCATCGTCTTCAAGTGTTCAAGTTATGTCATTTTCATCGGAATCAGTGTGGGCTATGATCTCATCGAATTGGGAAGAATGGTCAGAACCACATTTAAGACCAATTCTAACGAAACATGTTCATCAAGGTATTCCAGAGAAATATAGACCACAGATTTGGTATCATCTTTCAAATATGATACCACAACAATCATTAATTCCAACTTGTTCCGTACTTGCATTGTCTCACTCTTTGAATAAAATAAACACAAACGTTTCAACCTTGACACCATTATCAACACCACTCTCAACTCCCTTATCACAAACCCCAACTTTTAAATCATCGTCATCAACTTTATTCGAAACTAACAATAATAACCAATTCTCATCGATTTCATCAGATTCTGGAAGTGTTCCAATAACTAATGGAATTGGTAATAGTGGTTCTTTGAAAAAAAGTTCTAGTAGTAGTAGTAGTTTAAATAATAGTCTAGGTGTTCCATCATTACAACATCAACAATCAATAATGTCTCCATCAATTTTATCTGTAAATAATAAAAATAATAATAGCAATGCCAATAATAATAATAATAATACATCACCAAAAGTTTCAAATAGATTATTAATGATACATTCACATCCAACAAATAAACCGCATAAATGTTTTTATCATAGTATTATAAAATTCCCATGTAAAGATGAAGAACAAATTAAAGTTGATTTGATTAGATCATTCCCAGATACAGAGGATAAACTTGTTGAAATTTATATTGGGCAACTTCAAAATGTATTGAAAGCAATCTCACTCTATGATCCAGAGATTGGCTATTGTCAAGGTATGTCATTTGTTGCAGCTTTGATTATACCCTATCTCTCTGAAGAAGAAACATTTCACATATTGGTTCGATTTTTTAGTGGCATAATGAGAGATTTCTATGGTGTCGGCATGAAAGCTCTACAACTTAGAGTATTTCAATTGAAAAAGTTTGTTGAAGTCATATTTCCAAAACTTCACGCTCATCTCAACGATATAGAATTGGATATCACTATCTTTACATCACCATGGTTTCTAACGGTATTCGCCTACCATTTCTCTGATGAAGTTGCAACTAGAATATTGGATGTCATCTTTTTACAGGGTCTTGAAGCATTCTTTAGTGTTGCTTTGGCAATCTTTCAAATCATTGAGAGTGATCTAATGCAATGTACTGAAAACTCTCAGGCTATGGCATACTTTAGAAACCATTCCAAAACAAAGGTTGACGTTGATACTTTAATGTCTACAGCCAGTAAAATTACAATTAGCTCAAGTCAATTGGCAAACTTTAAACAACAATTTGATTCTGAATTTAAACCATCGGTCATAACGATTTTCAACCCTGATGAAGTACCTGAAAAGAAACTAAAAGATCCAAGATGGGTCGTTAAAAAGTATAAACTAAAAGAAAGAGTCTCAAATTTAGAAGATGATTTAGCACTCTCAAAACAAGAGTTACACTATACAAAAGATAAACATGAAGAGGAAAAAAATCAAACTATAAATCATCTTAGAGATGTAGCCGATCGTGAGTTGGCTCAACAAGAACATACTCGTTATTTGGAATCTAAATATATTCAAATGGAAAAAGACTATCAAAACCAAAAACAACAATTGGCTCAATATGCAAATATCAATTTAAATTTAACTCAACAAAATAATAGTCTCAAATCTGAATTGGAAAGTATAAGATGGCAAAATAATCCAATGAAGGTAATCAAATTCATAAAGGATGATAGTATTAGTTTAAATCAAAAGAAGTAATAATAATAAAAATAAAAAATAAAAAAATATATATTTTTATTTTCAAAAAAAAAAAAAAAAAAAAAAAAGATAATCTTTATTTTATTTTTATTTTATTTTATTTTAGTTAAAAAAGCGAAAAACACTAAAATAATATTAATTTTTTTTTTTTTTTTTTTTTTTTTTTTATCTATTTGGCGTGAATAAATTATTTATTTCTACGTTTATTTTTTTTTTTTTTTCTATACTTTGGTATTACAAGATTGTTTAAACAAATAAATTTTAAAAAAATTAAAAAAGATTCCTTGAATCTTATAATTATCAAAAAAAAAATGATCCACAAAATATCATAAAAACAAAAAAATAAAAAAATAAAAAAAAATAATATAAATTTCAGATCACAAAAATTATTTTTATTATTCTACAAACTAATTATTTGAAAATAAAAGCCATTTCACTTTTTTTTTTTTAAAAAAAAATCTACTTTTTTTTTTTTTAAAAAAAAAATTAAAAAAAACTATTTATTTTTTCAATTATTATATAATATACAGGGCAAAGAAAAGAAAAGAAAAGAAAAGAGAAAAAAAAAGAAAAAATGATAACAAATGTTAATGAATTACCAACACCAGTATTAATTAAGTTATTTGGATTTGTTAATAAAATCAATAGCTCAAGTTATTGGTTTGTAAATTATACATTAGTTTGTAAATTATGGACCACACAAATTTTGCCAATTGCATGGAATGAAATGACTATTGCAACTAGTCAACCAGCTGAACCATTAATTGAATATAGCGAAGATGGTATTTTATCACAATTTCCAAGCGCTACATCTGAACCATATAAATTTAATAAATTGGTTATGAGAGTTGGTAAAGTAAGTGAATACATTGACAAAATCAAATCATTGACAACCATCGATCTTAGAAATAATTCAGCAACAAACTATGTGATAGATAGATTAGCCGATGCTTTGAAAACCAATAAAACCTTAACCTATTTAAATCTTTACAATAATAGATTAATGCAAAAAGGTGGTACATCAATTGCAAACGCATTGAAAAAGAATCAATCTATCACTCATTTAGATTTAGGTTTAAATTTATTAGGTGCCAATGGTGGTAATGCAATTGCTGATGCATTAAAAGTGAATAATACATTGGTTCATTTAGATCTCTCAAGTAATCAATTGGGTCTTCGTGGTGCTGGTCCAGTGGTTGAAGCTTTAAAAATCAATAAATCAATCAAATATTTAATACTTAATTCAAATCAATTACGTGATGAATGTTCATTACCATTGGCTGATATATTACGTTCAAACATTGGTTTCATTGAATTGGCTTTAAACGATAATGAAATCGGTTCAAAAGGTGGTATTGCTTTGGCTAAAATGTTAAAATCATCAAAAGTTTTAACAAAACTAGAATTTGGTAAGAATGAACTTGGTGATGAAGGTGGTTTGGCAATGGCTGATGTCTTAAAGAATAATAAAGTCATCAAAGTAGTTAGATTAAATTGGAATAAATTGGGTGTAAAAGCAATTAAAGCTTTATCAGAATCATTTAAAACTAATAATACCATCGTTCAATTGGATCTTAGTTTCAATAATTTCGGTGATGAAGGTTTAGTTTGTCTCTCAGAATCATTCAAACAAAATAAATCCATTCTTTCATTGGATCTCAGTAGAGTTGCATCTGGTTTATTAGGTCACAAAGCTTTGGCTGATTCATTACGTATTAATAACACCATTCAAACTTTGGATTTAACAAATTGTAAAATTACTAATGAAGGTGGTGTTGAGTTGGTAAAATCTTTAGTTGACAATAAATCAATTTCAACTTTAATTTTAAACAATAATTCTTTCTCAAAAGATACAGTTTCTGAGCTCGCAAAAACTCTTGAAACTAATTCAACAATTACCTCTCTCTCATTGGTCCATAATCAATTAACAATTGATGGTGTTGAAGAT
This sequence comes from Dictyostelium firmibasis, assembly GCA_036169595.1. Taxonomy (NCBI): domain Eukaryota; phylum Evosea; class Eumycetozoa; order Dictyosteliales; family Dictyosteliaceae; genus Dictyostelium; species Dictyostelium firmibasis. The sequence goes on along the minus strand of CM069765.1, from coordinate 2,465,579 downwards.
TTATTCAAATCTTTGTCATCCACCAATAAATCGTTACAAACATTGGATTTAACAAACAATCTTTTAGGCTCCGATGGTGGTAGTGTTATCTCTCAACATTTAACCAAATCAAATCTCTCTGAACTCATTCTCACAAATAACCAACTTTTATCTCAAGGTGCATCTTCAATCTTAAATGCATTACCACAAAGTAATTTACAAACTTTAGATATCTCAAATAATTCTATTGAACCTGATGTTTCCACTTCATTATGCTCTGCTATTTCAAATAGTCAAATATTGAAATTAAATATCTCAACAAACAAACTCGACGATACAGTTATCCCACCTTTAATACAAGCTATTCAAAACAATCAATCACTCATTAGTATTCAAATCTCTGCCAACCAATTTTCAAAAGAATCAAATAATAAATTATTATATTCAATTCAACAAAATAAATCAATTTATTATTATGATTTGGTTGAAGAAATTTAAAAAAAATAATAAAAAAAAGAAAAAGAAAAATAATTTACGCATGAATTAATATATAGTTTTTTTTTATCGTATAAATAATTTATATTATTTATTTTTAAAAAATTAATATTTTTATGAAGCTAAATCTTATTTAAAGGTTTTCCCATAAAGAAACATTTCGACAATTTCAAAGGATGATAAGTTGAAACTGTATTTTGAATTAGTTGAATAGTTGGCAAAAAGAAAGTTGATAAATTTGTAGGTTTAATTTTAATTGAGAAATAGGTGATTTCCAATTGAGTTGAAACTCTTGGTATTGGTGATGCTGAGGATTGACTAAGATTTCTTTTATGTAAATTTGTTGAAGAGTTTACAAGATTTGTACTTGATATTAACGTTCCACTTAAATTTCTAACGTGTTGTATGGCTGGTGGTGATGATAAACTATTATTGTTATTGTTACTAGAATTACATGTTGATATCATTGGTGAATTTATATTATGTAAATGTTGATTTTGGTCATCGTGGTCGGGATTTTGTTGTTGATGATGATTATTTAATTGTGATTGATCATTTAATATTTGATCATGTTGGTGCTCAGATGGTATATTTGAATTATTTTGAATTATGACCATATCTTTTTTCTTGAAATCAAAGACAACACCACCTGGAAGGTATCTACTATCGATAAAGAAAATCACCAAATTAAATAATGGGAAAGTATTTAAAAAGTGTAATAACAATGCAAAGATAGCCATTACTATACTAACACCAGATTTAAATACAGCAAAGAAGAAATAATAGATTGCAGTAGTTGGGAATAAGAAAAAGATTAAAGTAAATAATAGTGTGCCCAATAGTAGTTGATAAACGTCGAAATCACAATGATCCGTTCTCTTTCTCAATGGATTAAACTTAACACCCCTAAATAAATTCCATAGTGATTTCAATAATAACATTTGAAGTAAATAGAATCTAGCGGAAACATTATAAAATACTGATATATGTAATGTGAATATATAAAATAAATCAATTACAACACTAATTAAAAATGATAATCCCATTATACCACTTAAGCAAACAATTTGTAAAAATAATTCACCATGTGGCGATATGGTTGTAGTAATTACTAAAAATGAAAAATAATAAAATTAATATTTTTTTTATAAAATAGCATAGAAATACAGAAAAAAAAAGCTTACAATTCCATTTATCGATATAATATAAAATTAATCTACCAAAAAATTTATCTAAATTTTCATTTAATTTGAAACCACCAGGCCAACCCATTAACCATAATATCAAAGATTTTAACATATCATTATTTAAGAAAAAGTTTAGTTTACCAATTAAATCAAGTACATGACCACTAAAAATGTTTAATAATATTCCTGCACCAATACCTAATAATATATCATTAAATATTAACCATGCACTATTATGAAATCTAAAAATAATAAAAATGATATTAGTAAATCTGTACATAAAAAAAATAATAAAAAAACTCAATTATTATTTTTTTTTTTTTTACATACTCAATATAAGAAGATCTATCGTCATTATTATTTATCCAATAAGTTTTCTTTTTTAAGGAATCCCATTGCTTTGATAATTGTTTAACTTGAAATATTCTATTATCTAAATGTGTTCCCAATGTGGTGATATCTTTTAATCTACAACCGCTATATATAAATGGTGTTGATATATATAAAATTCTCTCCAATAACCTTGAAAAAACTTGAATGAACCAAATGAAAAAATAAATTGGTTTATAAAAAATATCTTTAATAGTTTTCTTTTGTTGATTTCTACCATTGCTACTATTTGTGGTTATCCCGCTTTTACTTGGTGATATATTGGTATTGGTTGTGATTGTTGTTTTTGTTAATGGTGGTGAAGTTTTTGTTTTGTTAGTAGCACTATTATTATCAAAATTATCCTTATCTAATTTTTTACTATTTTTTCTAAATCTAAGAGTGAATAAAGTTTTTGAAAAGAATGATTGTGGTTCAGTATCTGTATCAGAATCTTTTGTTTGATTATCTCTTGGTTGCTGTTGTTGTTTTTGCTCCTGCTCAAGTCTCTCTAACTCTTCTAATCTTTGTTGTCTTAACAATTTAGTTTGAAAATGCTTTTGAATTGTCTCTTGAAGAATGGTTTTAATATCATAGGAACAATTGATTTGTTTAAATATAGATTCTAACTCTGAACCAATTTGTTTTTTTGATGAATTTGGCGATGGTGGATTATTTGGTGATGATGAAGATGAGGATGATGGTGCAAATACAGAATTATTTGTTTTGGTAATCTTTGAAGAATTTAAAGATGATGAAGATTTATTACCTTTTGAAACTAAAGATAACATTGATTCAAATTTAATTGGTATTGATGTATAATAATATGGTGGGGTATCATCATACATAACCAATTGAGAGGAAGTTTGAATTTTATATTCATTACAATAGATTTTACGTAAGTAAGGGTCGCCTGATTCTGTACGCTCCATCGATATCCAAATATCTAATTCTTGTAAATTCTTTGGTGGTAATAGCACCTCAATATTCTTATCTTTTCCTATCCATTCTCCTAAAATTCTAGGTGTATATCCTAATGGACAACCTAACATTCTTCTATCAAATTTCATTTTATTTAATATACTCTCTAATTCACTTAACTAAGGTTTTTTTTATAATAAAAATGATATTAATATTATGACTACGAGTATGATTATGCAATGATGATTTTTTACATACTGGTACATCAGTTACAATATCAACTACACACACAACGAAACTACGTGTATTTAAACCAATTAAATAACCAGATTTTTGGTCAGTGCATCTATTTGGCCAAAATATTTTAGTGTACGGTTTATTTTGTTGTATTGGTGATATGTAATTTACAGAGATTGGATTATTTATATTTGCCATCGACACCACTGTTGATGATGATCCTACTGCTGCTATTGATGATGTAGAAGATATTGAAGATGTTGTAGATGTTGCTGATGAAGATGGTATTTGTGTTAACGTCGAAAATGTCGACGGTGGTGTGGTTGGGTGAGCCGATGTCATTTATTTATTTATTTATTAATTGATCTATCTTTGTTGGTTTTGTTATTTATTGTTTATTTATCTATCTATTTATCTTTGTTAGTTTTGTTATTTATTATTATTAATCTCCATTGGTTAGTTTCAAATTTCGAACAAAAAAAAAAAAAAAATTGCTTTCAAAAAAAAAATAAATAAAAAAAATAAAAAATTAATTTCAAATCTTTCAAAAAATTTAATTCAAAAAAAAAAAGAAAAAAAAAAAAAAAATTTTAAAAAGACATTCAAACAATGCCACGCCAAATTCAACTCATTTATATAATAACTATAATCTCAATATCTATATATTTTATATATCTATCAAAAAATAATGAAAATTCAATATTAGGTTCAATATTAAAGGTTTACAACAATAATGATGATATTATTAATAATATTAAAAATGAGATTTTTACAGAAACAATAAATTTTGAACAAATTAAAAAATCATCAATATATAAAAACTATCCACATAGATATAAACATTTAGAAGAAAAAGAAGAACTATTAAATAAAAAGATAGAAGAACAAAAACTAAAACTAAGTGAAAATGAAAAGTTCAATCATCAACAACTATCAAATATTATAATTACTATCAGTTTCATTACAATCACCATAATTAGTTTGGTGGTTAAATTATTTATTAGAAATAATAATAAGACTATTGATAAAATAAATAAACAAATTGAAACGGTAGATAAATCAATTGAAAAAATCATTTTAAATAAACCATTAATAGAAATTAATAAAATGAAATCAATTGATAATCCTTTCCTATTAAATCGATTATTACTAGAATTTACAAATTCCTATAAAGATGATAATAATACAAAACCAATTCTATTAGAATATAAAAAAGAGATAGAAGAACTAAATAAAAAACAAGAAACTTTAAATTATTATTTTAAAGATAACATTGAAAATATAAAATTATTAGAAAATAGTGAAATTAATACTGATAATAATAGTAGCAGTAATAATGATAATAATAATAATAATAATAATAATGATGATAATAGCGAAGAAAATTTTTATAATGAATATGAAAATAGGAGAATGAATAAAGATTTAAAAAGAGCATCAATTGAAATTCAAACGAAAATGTTTATGCATGAATATAAAAAATGGGATAAATTAAAAACGGATGCAATAGAGGAAGCGAAAAGAATAAAAAAGGAGAATGAAAAAGAATTAAGAGAAAATGAAAAAAGGAAACAAGAAGAGGAAAGAAAGAAAAAAATTTATCAAGAATCAATTGAAGAGATTAGGGAATCAAAATTCTTTTTATTATCAATTAAAACCATTGTAGTATTAAACATATTACCAGAACTAATGAAATTACTATTTTATCATTTAAAATCAATAATACCATCTGTAGTTTGTTTTAATAGTGGTGATAAGAGTAAAAATTTATATTTTAAATTTTTTAAAACCATTTTAAATAATACCCCATTTTCAAATTTAATTGAATGTATGCCAATTGGACTCCAAGTCAATTGGTTTTTAATTTTAATGACAATAGCTTATATTGGAGTTTTGGTGATTTGTCTTACATTAAATTCAAGTTCTTTTATTGTGATTATACCATTATTGGCAATCTCTTTTTATACCTATAAAATTGATTACAATAATTTAAATTCCTATTTAGTTCATATCATGGTAAATTTGGTATTATTAATCATTTGGAAACTTTTTGTACATAATTTTCATGAAAAAATCATTTCAAGTAAATACTATAAATATTTTATATCACCATCTATAGTAGTTAGACTCATTACAATTACAATAATAATTATTTATAATATATCTATTCATAAATATTTTTTATATTCAAAAAATTTAATAATAACTAAATAAATTTACTTGTAAATTTAATTCATTATAATATAATTTTATATTTTTTTTTTTTTTATTTTTTTTTGGTCTTTTTTTTTATTTTTTTTTTTTTTTTATTATTTTTTAAAATATTTTATGTATATATAATTTTTGTTTGTATTTTATTTTTAATATTTTTTATTGTGATCAAAGCTACCATCATATTTAGCGAAAGTTTTATGAGTTTTACCAAATTTACCAACTTTCTTTTCACCTTCTTTAAATGTTGTTTCTTTAATCTCTACAAAGATATGACAGAATGGTCTACGAATGACAGAAGCTTGACCTCTACCTTTCCACATAATACTATTTTTGTAAACTGAACGACCTAACCAAATTTGATTAACGATCAAACGTTCTGGGTCCATTCCTTTGACAGACTCTGCAACGTGTGCTGCATGTTTAATAAGACCTCTAACTTTTTTTGATGGTTGTTTTTCAGTGAATGATAATTGAGCGATAGCTTCTCTATGATTTAAACCTTTAAGTGCTTTGAATAATGCCATCAATTTCCATTGACTATAACCTGCACCTTTAATTGAAACTCTAACTGTTTTGTTTTTATCATCAAATACAACATCTTGTTGAGTTTCTTCTTTTTGTTCTTTTTCTTGTACTTTAGTTTCTTTTAATGCTTGTGAGAAAATATTTGTGCTAGTTGATTGTTGTCTACTATTATTATTATAATTATTCTTGTTGACTGTACTATTTAAAATGGTTGTTGATTTATTGCTGTAACATTTTCCTGTCAAACATGTTATGCTTGGTATATAAAATAATGATGTTGATGATTTAACTGTATTTTGTGAAACACATTTTAATGATACATTTGAAATACCCTTAATTAAATGATTCATCATGTGTTTCTATCTATAATTTGTGAAAGTATTTATGATTGATCAAACACAATGGAAATAATTTTTTCAAAAAAAATAAAAAATAAAAAATAAAAAAAATAAAAATGAAAAAAAATTCAAATTTTTCGTTTTCAAAAAATGATAAAAAAAAAAAATAAAAAAAAAATCCTTTGCAAATAATTCAAATACAATAACCAAGTTTAGTTAAATTTTTCAAATATTTTAATTATAACTCTTATTATTTCAACAATTTCATTATTAAAATATAAATATATATAAAAAGTAAAAAAATTAAAAAAGTAAAAAAAAAACAAAATAAAAAAAGAAAAAAAAAAGAATGAAATTAAATAAACAAAAGAAGGAAAAAAAAAGAAAAAAACAAAACAATAAGATTATAAAAAACAAACCAAAAACAAAAACATAACCAAAATTTAACCATCATTTATTATTAAAAATTTCATTCGCATAAAAAAAAGGAACTTAGTTTTTTTTTCAATTTTTTTTTTTTGAAAATTTCCTTGTGTTTTTAATTTGGTATAAAATTTAATATAAAAAAATTTTAATTAAAAAAATAGTAATATAAAAAAATAAAAAAAAATAAAGTTCCGATGTGGTTAAATATTATAATAAAACATTTAGATATTTCAAAATAATAAAAAAAAAAAAAATAAAAAAAAATAAAAAAAAAAAAAAAAAATAAAAAAAAAAAAAAATGTAAAAAAAAAAAATTAATATGAAGCAAGATTTCAAACCCAAAAAAAACCATTTTTTTTTTTTTTGCAATAATATTGCAATAATTTGGGTTTTTTTTTTTTTTTGATTTTTTTTTTTTTTTTTAAAAAAAATCATAAATTCAAAAAAAAATTAAAAAATAATTCATTCAATAAATTCTTTTTTTTTTTTTTATTACTATAAAAACTTATAACTATCAAATAAAATGTCCGCTTCAGTTAAATGTGGTTCTTGCGCTAAAACCGCCTATCCATTAGAGTCAGTTGTTGCTAACAACAGTTCATATCACAAGGGTTGTTTCAAATGTAAGAATTAAAATATGAAAAAAAAAAAAAAAAAAAATCCAAATAATGAAAACAAATATTGAAAAAAAAAAAAAAAAAAAAATCAAATAATGAAAACAAATAATGAAAAAAAAAAAAATAATAAAAAAAAAAACAAATAACTGAAAAAAAAAAAAAAAGACACATTCACCCATCTACCAACCAATCAATCATAAAAAGAATCAATTTAACATAATCGAGAAAAAAAAAAAAAAAAAAAAAAACATGTGAAACATAATTTTTTTATTTTTAAATTCAAATCTAATCAAATTTTTTATTTTTACAAATTTTCTATTTTTTTTTTTTTTTTTTTCAAAAAACTAAAGGCTCAACTTGCAATGCTACTCTTAACGTTAAAACCTTCAAATCATTCGAAGGTAAACTTTACTGTCCAGTCCACACACCAAAAGTTTCAGCTACCGCTGTTACTGATTCAGTTGCCTTAAAGAATGCCCTCAATGCACCAAAGAAAGTTGCTGAAGGTTTAGGTAATGCCCAAAAAGGTTCAGGTGGTGTTCCAAATGTTGGTCTTGATTCAATGGCCACTGCTAATGCCCTCAATGCACCAAAGAAAGTTGCTGAAGGTTTAGGTAATGCCCAAAAAGGTATTGGTGGTAAACCAACCTACACCGTTTTTGGTGCTGATGGTACTCAACAACCATCTGGTGAACATCAAGAAGAGCAACAACAACACTACGAAGAACAACAATACGAACAACCACAAGAAGAACAACAATACGAGGAAGAACAACAACAACAATATGAAGAACAACAATACGGTGAAGAGCAACAATACGGTGAAGAACAACAATACGAAGAACAACAATACGAAGAAGAACAATAAATGATTTAAAACTTCTTTTTGTACACTACCTCTCTCTGTTTTAATAAACTAAAAAAAACTAAAAAAAAAAAAAAACACCTCTTAACAATTATATAACAAAATCTCATTAATAAATTGTATAATAACATATATTATAATATCTTTTGTGTGTTTATTTTTTTTTATTATTATTATCCTACATATATTTCTTTTTGAAGTCGTAAATGAAAAAAATTAATGATAAAAATGTAAAAGCTATTGAAATTATTCCAATGGTTCCTTGTGTTGAAATTTGATGATTGTTTTGCTCTATAATTAATTCATTCGTTTTGTATAATTTATTTATTAATACTTTAATTTCTTTATTGGATTCATTTAATTGATTAGTTAAATCTTTAACATCATTATTTAATTTTAAATTTGCTTCATTTATATTTTTAATTGTATCTTTATTTAAAAGATAGATTGCTATAAAAAAAACAATTGAAATAAAAAATGGATTACTCAAATAATTAGTTTTTGGTTGTTGTTCTAAAATTAATAAATTATTAGTTAGCTGTTTTTCTTTATCATTTTTTTTTTTTTTTTTTAATTATTATTATTATTATTATTATTTAACACCGCCGATGGATCTTTGTGTCTTATCATAGGTAAAAAAAAAAAAAAAAAAAATAATTATTATTATTATTTAAAACAAACCAGAATTAAAAGATTTTTCATTTTCTTTTTCTATTATTGAATTAGATTTTTTTAAAATTGGGTCAAATGTATTTTTATTGTCAGTAGAGAAATTAAATTTATTGTTAGGTGTATATGGATTCATTAAAATTCTAGTTTGCGATAATTTGATTGTTGGAAAGTTTGAGTTTTCTTTCTTTGGTAGTGGAAAACTTAAAATTTGTTTTATTTTGATGGTTTGGCAATTATTAATTTGACCATTTAATAATTTATAATATTGGTTGGGTTTAACCAAAGCTGATGATGAGAGAAATTTTTTTATCATTTTATTTTCAATAAAAAAAAAAAAAAAAAAAAAGAAAAAAAAATTTTATAGTTTGGTAAAATTGGTCTGTTTTGGCGCAAAAAAAAAAAAAAAAAAAAAAAAAAAAAAAAAAAAAAAAAATATCTTATTTTGGATCAAAGAGAACATTACTTTTTATGTAAATTGATCTCTATCTATTTTGTAAAAAAAAAAAAAAAAAAATTTATAAAAAATAAATTTGAAAAAAACAAAATATTTAATTTTTTTTTTTATTTTTTCTTTATTTATTTTTTTATATATTTTTTTAATTCAATAAAATTTAAAAGAAAATAAAAAGATTGGTCATATTATTTTAATTAAAAAAAAATTAGAAAACCATTAAAAGTATAATTTATTTATTCTAATAATTATAGTTTTTTCAATTAAAAAAAAAAAAATCCAGAGAAAAAACAAACATTTAATACATTCAACAACCATGTAGCCCTTGAAGCCATAAAAATCTTTAACGGGCCATTTTCTTTGTTTTTAAGGGAGAGTTTTTAATTTTTTTTCGATATTCATAGTTTTTTTAAAAAATTGGATTTAAGATGTAAAAATTAATGTGAAAAAATATAGATCGAAGATGTAAAAATTTTTTTTGTTGGATTTTTTATTCAAAAAAAAAAAAAAATTACCAAACCAAAACAATTTTTCAATATAAAAGGAGTCTTTTTCATTTTTTTTTTCTTAACAAATTATCAATAGATGGACTCTCTTTTTAGAATCTTTTATGTTCAAAAAAAAATTATGGGTAAGTTTAAATAATTTTACATTCTTTAGTTCAATTTATTAAAATATAAAAAATATTAATAAAATAGCAAACAAAGAAGAAAAAAAAACCCATATGGTTGAAAATTTCGAGGAAATTATTAAAAAAATCTTAAGCGATAATAATGATTCATTTGATACGATTAAAAATGTAGAAAATAGAATTTTTAACGTAAAAGTTGATAATGAAAATCAAATTAATAAAAAAACTTCAAATAAAAATACATCATCAATAACAAATGAACCAAATTCACCAAACAATAGTGATCCAAAACCCAATCCAGGAGATAAAATTCCTTCAAAAAGTAGGGAAAGAAATATTTCATTTATTAATATTATCAAAGATATCATTATTTCAATGAGTAATGTTTACAAAGAAATAAAATTGGAGGTAAACACAAATAGTTCCGATGCAGTTATAAACATTAAAAGAAATTTTATTACACTGTCAGCATTGTATGCTCAAATTTTTGAAAAAACAAGTTTTTATGATTATGAAAGTCTAGTTGAAGTCGACCTCATATATTGGAGGGTAAGTTTTTATTTATTTATTTAATCATTTAACCCTCACCTGAATAGTAAAAATCATCATCATAATTGCTGATAAAACTATTTAATTTTAGATATTTTCCATGAAAAAAAGATTAAGTAAAGTTAATTTGTCTAATATTTCAATTGGTGCCCCACTTAGAAATTCTATTCAACACCACAATTATGTACATGATAATGATTCATTCCAACTTTACAGTGAATTTCTTAAAAATTACTACCTTAGTGAACATACCCTCCACGAATATAATAATTTTGAAAAATCTTTCAAAGATGAAAAAGATCCTAAAGAAATTAAAGTTTTGATTTTCAATTTGTGTGAGACAAAGGGTTACTCATATATTGACTGTTTCAGAGAAGAGAATTTATTGAATCTATGTAAATATTTCATGGGATATTCCCATTGTCTTTATGCCATTTTAACTCGTCAACTAAAAAATGTACCATTGTCAAGGGAAGTGTGTAATATATTGGCTGATAGATATGGTATTGATGTGGATAAAATTATAATAAAAACAGTAACCAGTGATGAGATTCTTGAAGAAATACAAAGAAAAAGTGAATGTTTCTCAAAATCAAACGATATAGAGAGAGTCTCAATTTCTGATTTAATTGAAAAAAATCAACTCCATTCAATTTAAAAAAATTTAAAAAAACCAAAAAATAATTAATAATAATGAAGGAAATGAAAGACAATATAATACCAGTTAACACTAGCTTTAGTTAATTACGGTAGTCTGTAGAAAAATAGAATAAAAAAAAATAACAAATAACAAAAAAAAAAAAAATATAAAAAACAAAAAAAAAAAATAAAATAAAAAAAAAAAAAAAAAACAAAAAAAAAAAAAATAACATTGAAATTCGTGTAAAATGAAATTTTTTTTTTTTTTTTTTTTTTTTTTCGTTTTTTTTCAAATTTTTTTTTTATTCACTTTTTTTTTATTTTTCAATTTTTTTCATATTTGATCACATTTCTTTTTCTACACTCAACACACAAATTGTTGGAAAACGACATTTATTCAATCTATAAAAATATTTGTGTTTGGGGTGTGCGTGTTATAAATATATTTACATTAAATTGGTGTAAATAAATAAAAATAAATAAAAAAAATGTATAGAATTGGAACATCAATTAAAAAGTCGAATCAAATTCGAACAACAACAACCAATGTCGTAGTTAGAAACTATTGTTCAGATACTTCAACTACACAATCAAAAGAAAAACCAATTAAAAAAAAGAGATCATCAAGAGAGATATTTTCAGAATTTGTTGAAGATGATGAGGTTGTTGTCGATCATAGAAAAGTTATTGAGAAGAAGAAAGTTGTCGATCAACAAACTCAAGATTTCGACAAGATGCTTGCAGGTCTTACAATGAAAGAATTAAAATTAATGAGATATCGTGATAATCCAGAAACCTTTGAATTATTTAAACGTGAACATTTCCATATCAATGACGCTTTCAACATGACAACCACCACCAAATCATTATTGGAAAAACAAAAAAAAAAACAAGAACAAGAATTATCTGGTTCACAATTTAAAACTCAAAGAGTTATTTATGATAAATATTCTCAAATTAAATCACAACATATTGCAAACGAATTAAATAAATTCAAAGATCAGTAAGTAAAAAAAAAAAAAAAAAAAAAAAAAAAATTTAAGGATGGTGATAGCAGTTCTTGTTTCCACGAAACATAATAATAATAATAATAATAATAATAATAATAATAATAATAATAATAATAATAATAATAATAATAATAATAATAATAATAATAATAATAATAATAATAATAATAATAATAATAATAATAATAATAATAATAATAATAATAATAATAATAATAATAATAATAATAATAATAATAATAATAATAATAATAATAATAATAATAATAATAATAATAATATTAATATTTTTATTTTTTTCATTTTTATATTTTAGATTCGAAAAACCATTAGTTGAAGCATATAATGAGGTTACAAATCAATCGAATTTATTATATAGAACAAAGAGAGCAGAGGAAAGATTAATTAAAAAGAAATTAGAAAAACAAAATAAACCATTAAAGATGAATAGTTTGGAAAGACATTATCGTGATATTGTTCAGGTTAGAAATGCATTAGATTTTAGAGGAAAGACAATATTGGCAGGCTCAGATGAAGAGGATGCATGGCAAAGAATTTTGGAGAGATCAGAGATCTCGGATCCACACAGTCTCTCAAGATTACATATGATGGATGAATATAATGATTTGGGTTATCAAACAGAGATTAACGAGGATTACATCAATCAATTGTCGGTTGTTCCATTCGATTTTGCAAATCCAGCCTCCTATTCATCGATGGTTAATCTCGTAGATCAACTCATAGCAGTGGGATCCCATCGTGCACCAGGCGAAATTACAAATACTATGATTTATGAGAAAATAAATTCGATTAATAATTTTAAAGGAGATTCTACAAAAGCCCTATCAGAATTGGAACAAGAAGTGAAATCCGATGCAAAGTTGTTCAGTATGAATTATAAAATACCACCTATTGTTGTAGATTTGTTAAAATTGACACCAGAGCAAAATCAAACACTCTCAAAAAAAGAACTCGAAGAGTTGGCAATCCTTAGATTGGCTGCCCAACGTTTGGAACAATATGAAAAAGCCAAAAGTAATTTTGATACTACAGGGGACTACGGCATCAAACCAAAACCAAATATCGAAAATTATAAATACTACCAACAAATGAATAATCCTTCGGTTGCCAATGCAAAGAGTGCCAAAGATTTATTATACATAGGTGGTATCTCTTTGAATGCTGGTACCAGACCATCTACAGTCGATGAAATCATCGATCTTCTTCCATATGATGAAGAGGTTGTCGAAGACAGTGTTCCGATAGTTGACGATGAAGAGATCGTACCGATTCTAGATGCTGACCTTCCACCACTTCCACAAGACCCATTTGCAATCAAGAGCGAATATTTTAATGAAAAAGGTGATTTTTTGAGAGATGGTGAGGATAAAGAGATAGTAATTGAACAAAAAGCATCAGTTCAAGATGGTGAAGTTATTATTGAAAACGTTGAGACTGTCATTAGCACTCCAGTCGTAGAAACCATCACTCCTTCACCAAATGATCTTACATTGGAGGAGAGATTCAATCAAGATCATGACAGTATGGCAACATTGGAGCAGAAAAAAAAATTCTTGGAAGTTGCCTATGAACCTCTCTTTGGTAGTGGTCCCGAAGTTATAGATATGGACATGGAACACGAGGAAGATAGAATCGATGCCATCGAAAAATACTACAACAAACAAAGAGAATTACCAATGGATGACAGAGATGGTATACCAGATGAATTGATCAAGAGAGAACTTCCATCGAGATTACCAGATCTTAGCTTACTCTCATCAAAGATTAGAATAGCTGAGGAGAATTCATTGAATATGATCGCCAACAGATTCATCAACGAAGAGGTCAATGAAAAGACTGCCACCGAAGTTTTGGATCAAATCTATGAAGCCTATAAAACCAATAACCTCTTCAATGAGGATGTAATCGAACATGATAAAAATACCATCAGAGAGGCCAACGGTGACGTTGCCATTCCAGACTCTATGTACTTCGAATATGATACAACCTTCCGTGATTTGGTTGATAGAGATGTTATCTTTAAAATGCCACTCAAAGACACTGATCTCGTTAGAGTCTTAACTCATCAACTCTCTGAAAGTGGTCTCTTGAAACAAGAAAAAGTCTTGAAATACAATGCCGACGATATGCCAGCTTCTAAGAAATTGGTTGAATCACGTCCAGACGCTTTTCCAGACTTTGTTAAGGAAATCATTGATCAAAACCCAGAGGAATCAGTCAATATAGTATCAACTCGTTACTACGATGTAGCCGAAAATCTTGAGCATTTAAATGAAATCCATAATGGTTCCACAGAAATTGAAATGAATGAAGACCTATATAGATTCGATAGAAGTCAAAAAGTTCACGATGAAATCTATGATGAAAGACGTCTCTACATTAATCTTAGACCACAAATTAAGGATGAAGGTGTCATCTCTGTACCAACAATTTTCAAAAAGAGAACAGAAACTATCGTAAAGGATGAGGTGGAATCAAATAATGGTTGGTTAATGGGTAAACCATTCGATATGTTAGATTATAGATTAAATGGTCAACCAAATAAATTACCAATCGATGAGGAACAACAAGACAATGAGGAAGAGATCGATGAAGATGAACCAGCTCCAATCATTGAAGAGTTGGTAGAAGAAGAGGATGAAGATTTCAGAGATTTAACACCAGGTGTCGATCAAGAACCAGAATTATTCGAACAAACTGATCTCTACTATTATCTCCAACAAGGTAGCAACCAAGAATGGTTTAGACCAGAAAAGATCAACGATAATGATATTGCCTTACTTGAACGTCGTCAAACTTGGTATCCAAATCAAAGACAACACATTAGAACCTATCCATTCCAATTCATCTCTTCTCACAATACCACTGATCAAACTGTTCATGACAATTGGGTCAACAGAAAAGCTGTATTGAAAGTTAATGTCTCTGCTTTCAATTTACCAAAGACCGTCGAAAATAGATTGGCTGAATTAACAGCAAATCGTTACGACCCACAAAAAAGAGTACTCACTTTGGTCGCCAACAACCACAAAACCCTTCCAGAAAATAAATATGAAGTTAAGAGATTATTCAAAGAATTATTACACGAGGCAAATTTAGCTGATCCAAATTTTGTCTCTGTCAGATCCGATAACTACCAAGCTCCACCACCACAATCTTTTGTTCCATCAGCTGCCGCCAAAGCTCAAGAGAAATTCAATATCTATCGTTTACAAGGTTTCCCAATTTTAAGTAACCAACAAAAACAACATCTTGAACTTTATTCACATATAAAATCACATTTGGAATTAAATCAATATTAAAAAAAAACAAAAAAACAAAACAAAGTAGTAATAATTTTAAAAAATAATTTTTAAAAAAAAACAATAAAAAAAAAAAATATAAAAAATAAAAAATAAAAAATAATAAATATAAACATTAATTTAAATATATAATTGCATATATTATTTTTTTTCTATATTTTTTTTTTATTTTTTTTTTTCTTCGAATTTATACAAGTATTAATGATTTATTTAATAGTTTTATCTTTGGTTTGGAGTTGATTGTTGTGGAGGGGTGTTTTGTGGTAAGTAGGGAACTTGGTGAGATGATGAAGAATTTGGTGAAATATTATTATTGAGATTGTTATTATTTGGTGAAGATGGATTAATGTTATTATTATTATTCAAAGGTTTATTTGGACTATTATTTCCAGAATTACTTGTTAAAGATGATTGAGGGGATGGAATTGGAGTACCTAATAGATTTCCTTGAATATTTTGTCTAAAGGTTGAATTCTTTGAAGCAGCTTCAGCAATAGCACTCATGATCATTGGGTTTTGTAAATTCATACCGGCTGGAAGTATTCCTTGTGGAAGTGGTGAGTTTAGACCTGGTGGTAAGATACTATTTAAAAATTGATCAGCAACACCTGATGGAGAGTTTGTGCCATTACTACCACCACTACCTGGTGTACCTTTAGGGAATGAGAAAGAGACAGCTTGGGTAACAAAATTTCTAAGATATAAAAGTTGTTCACGAATTAATTTATTCTCAGAGTTTAATAATTCAACACGAGCTCTAAATTCACTATTGGTACCAGTTAAATCGGAAACTTTTTTCTCGAGATCTTGAATGTAGGCTTTTTGTCTTTGTCTAAATAATTGAGCGGCTTCTCTATTTTTAACTAATCTTCTTTGTCTTTTTTGATGTCTTTCCTCATCCATATTAAATCCTCCATCAGTTGTAGGTATTAATGTTGTTCCATTTTCACCTTTAACAGGAGTTGAACTAATAAATTTTCTTTTTTTAATTGATTTATCTTCTTCTTTTTTCTTTCCATTTTGATTATTTATATTATTATTTAAATTATTAATTTGACTACTTATATTATTATTACTATTATTATTGTTATTGTTATTATTATTATTACTATTATTATTATTATTATTATTATTATTATTGTTGTTATTATTATTATTAATGTTACTGTTATTTGATAACGAAATATTATTGTTTTGATTATTATGTGGAGGGATTGGAATTAATTGATTTGGTTGAATTGGTTGTTTAAAATTAATATTCTTATTGTTATTATTTGATTGAGCATTTAACATTGATTGTGAGGACACGCCAAATGGAACATCAAATATTGATTCAGGTACAATGTTATAATGATTTTGTTTAATTGGTTCATTGGTGTAGTCAAGTTTTTTTTGTTCTTGATTTGGAACAATTCCATTGGAGGAGTAAATTTCTTCCATTGGGTTTTTAATTTGATAAAATTGATTATTATGTGGTTGACCACTATGTGGTAAATGATGTTGTTGTGAATGATTTAAATTTATATTATTGTGGTTATTATTATTTACATTATCATGGTGAGCATTTAATTCGTTTTCTTTTTCGGGTTGTAAATAAATCGAAAATAATTGCTCTTCTTGTTGGTTACTATTAGAATTGTTATGACTTATGAAAATTTGTGGTTGTGAGGAATTATGTTGTGGGTTATTATTATTATTAATATTATTATTATTATTATTATTATTATTATTATTATTATTATTATTATTATTATTACTATTATTAATATTATTATTATTATTATTATTATTATTATTATTATTATTATTATTATTATTATTAATATTATTGTTATAAATTAGACCATTTGATTGTTTGTTTTGTTGAATTTGTTGTTGTTGAAAATTATTAAAAACGTTATTATTATTATTGTTGTTATTATTATTAATGTTCTTTTTAAATTTATTTGGACTATCGGGAACAATACTTGATGCAAAATCGATACCAAGATCTTGGTTTTGGAATAAATTGTAAATTGAGTCACCTTCAATAAGACTCATTTTATACTTTTAAATTAATATTTAATTGGGAGTGATAATATTATTAATTATTGTTGTTGTGTTGTTAATGGTATATTATAATTATAATTGTAGATTATTTATAAATATTAATTATACGTAATACTATTTATCTTGGTTAGATTATTATTATTTAGTTTTATTTTTAGTTTTTTGATTTTGATTTGGGGAATTCGATTTGAATAAAAGAGAAAAAGAACTAAATGTAAAATTAAAAATATTTGGTGGCAATTATTTTCTAAAAGAATTTAAGAATTTAATAATAAAAAATAAATATTAATATTTACTATTTGGTTTATTTTTATTTTTTTAATTTATTAATTTTTTTTTTTTTTTTGTTGTATTTTTAATAATAATAAAAATAATTTTAAAATTTTTTTTTTTTTATTATTGATTGTATGTATTTTTTTATGAGGGACAACAAAAAAGTAATTACAATTTTATATATATTAATATTACTATTAAAAGTCTTTAAAAACAAAAACAAAATAATAAAAATTTACTACTACTACTCTATTATTATTGAATTTTAAAAAATGAGATTCAGAACAAAATGGGTAGTGAATAGAAATAATTTAAATAATTTAAATATATATTGGATATATAATATTTATAAAATAATACAAATATTAAAATTATTATAAAAATAAATAAAATATTATTTTATCTAGAGGTAATAAATTTCAATCTCTATGACTAATTATTTGTAATGGTTTCCAAATTTTCATACCAAATGTAATAGATGTTGGTTTTTTTTTTTTTTAAAAATAAAATAAATAAATAAATAAATTTTTTTTTAAAAAATAAAAAAAATTTTGCAGTTAAAAGAAATAATTCTTTTTATATTAAACAAATAATACAATGAAAATAATATTTTAAAATTTTTGATATTAAAAAAAAAAAAAAAAAAAAAAAAATTATAAAATAATAAATAAAAATTAAAAAAACAAAACCATAGTATTTTTTAAAATAATATTACTACCTTTGATTTTTTTTTTTTTTTTTTTTTTTTTTCTTAAAGTTATTTTTTTAATTTGAGGTTAATTATTGTTGTTATTGTTTTTATTATTATTATTATTATTATTATTATTATTATTATTATTTTTATTATTATTTTTATTATTATTATTATTATTATTATTATTATTTTTTTTTTTTTTGTTGTTTAATATTGGTAAAATTGATTTTTGAAATAGAACTGAAAAAATAAAAAAAATGTAATAATTATTATTTTATTTGCAATCAAATTGTTGATGATTATTTGTAATTTTAAAAAAAAAATTTTGATTTTTTGTTTGTGTTTTTGATGTTGGAAAAAAAAACAAAAATAATTTTAAAAAATAATTAAAAAAAAATAAAATAAATAAATAATTTTTTAATAAAAATAATTAAAAATTATCAAGTTAAATAATTGAATAAATAAAAGATAAATTATCAATGAATTATTATGGATGTGTATAAAATTTTTGATTATATTATTTCCTCTATATAAAATAGAAAGTGAAACAAAATATTATGGTGTGGTTTAAAATAATTTTAAAAAATAAATTATTATTATTATTATTTTAAATAAATAATTTAAATTATTTGTTTTAAAATTTGGTGTGGGACACAGTGTCTATATATATATGGTTATTGTGGTGTTTAAAATTGTGTGTTGTGGGTGTCTGTGTGTTGTGTGTGCATGTGTTTATTAGAGAGTCCAACCTTTCATTGTGACATTGTTGACTAGATTAAATTGTGGTGATGTTTTGGTGGATTTGGGTAGTAGTTTTAAAAGGAGGGGGTGTATATGATTGATCTGCGACATTTTCTCTTTCAATTTTATATAATACAACCATAACAATATTTCTCAAACCAAAAAGAAATTGGTTTTTTTTTATTTTTTTTCAAAATAAAAAAAAAATAAATGACACCACACTCTTTTGATTTTTTAAAATAACAAGAGTTTTATATAATTGGGTATGGGTGATGATATAAAGTTAAATATCATTCTACATACATGTATTTTAAGAACGACAGATTAAAATAAACAATACCCACATGAGAATTTTGAGTTTAAATGGGGGATTGGGATTATTATAAAAAATAATGAATTAAATAAGGATAAAATTAGGAAAAAAATAAATAAATAAATAAACAATATACCCATTCATATAAATATGGTGAAAAATAACAATGGCTGGAAATTTCAGCACACACAAACACACACACACAAACACACACACACACACACACAACCACACATATATAAACCACCACTTTTTTTAATTTTTTTTTTTTTTCTATTTTTTTATTTATTTGTTTATTTAGATAAAAAGGCAATTGTCGTGATATTATAATTATCACTTACCTTTTGAATGAATTTTAAAAAGAGGTGATACAAAGTAAAATAAATAACTATTCTTATATAAGAATTAATAATATTGAATATAGAAAAAAAAAAAAAAAAAAAAAAAACAATTAATGTTGCAATATATGATAATTCTTCTTTATTTCCTTTCTATTGTTTCACATTTTTTGTAACCGTTAAAAATGTGAACCCAATTTTAATTGTAGTAAATACAAAAAAGAAACAAAAATAGAAAAATGATATAAACAAAGTTGATGAAAAGTTGTAAAATATCAAAAAAAAAAACATTTGAAAAACTATATTTGAATTATTTAAATAACCTAAAAAAAAAAACAAAAAAAAAAATACTAACTATTTTAAAATTATTATAATTTCTAAATTTCTTTTAATTAATTTACAGATTTTTTCTAAGTTTTTATTTAATAAATATTTTTAATTTATTATTATTTCCTATTTTGTTTTATTTATTTAATTTTATTTATTTTTATTTTTATTTTTTATTATTTTATTATTTTTATTTATTTAATAATAAGTATATTTATCATTAAAAAACTAAAGAAAAGAGAAAAAAAAAGGGAAAAAAGAAAAAAAATTTAATTCATTAATTATAGCTTACAAGGATATTTTAAAAAAAATAAAAATTAAAATAAAATGTTTTTTAAAATAACCCTCTCTTGATATTCTTTTTTTATTTCATTTTATCGGAATGTGGTTGTTTAACTTTTAACATTTTAATTTTGATTT
Source organism: Dictyostelium firmibasis (assembly GCA_036169595.1). Lineage (NCBI taxonomy): Eukaryota > Evosea > Eumycetozoa > Dictyosteliales > Dictyosteliaceae > Dictyostelium > Dictyostelium firmibasis. The sequence continues at coordinate 2,444,976 of CM069765.1, read as the reverse complement.
TTTTTTAAAACCAATATTGATATGGAATCGATTTTTTAAATTTTTGTTTTTACTATATCAATACATAATAAAATAATTTTAAATTTTTAACACTTTTTTTTTATTTTCTTTTTTTTTAAAAATTTTTTTTTTTTTTTTTTTGTTTTTTTTTTTTTTTTTCTTTTTTATTCAAATAGTGGGATTTTCTTAATATTTTGCATTAATACCTCCAACTTGAATATTTGAAAAAAAAAAAACATTTTATCACCAAATTTAAACAAAATGAGAACACATTATTTTTAATTCTCTCCAGGAACCACACAAATAAATTTATATTGCTTTTATTTTATCATTACCAAACTAAGTTAATTTATTATATATTTTTTTTTTGTTCTCATTTTATTTTTTAAATATTTTATTTTATTTTTATTTTTATTTTTTTTTTTTTTGTTCCCAAGAAAAACAAAAAAAAAAAAGGTATCAAAAATATTTTTGAATAAATTTAATAACATACACAATTATAAGTAAATTTTTTTTTTTTTTTTTTTTTTTTTACTAGTAATTATTTATTTTTCTCCACCTGCGGTCTTTATAAAACATTAGTATTATATAATAAAAAAAACAATAATAGTACAAAAAAAAAAAACATAACAATAAAGGAATAATGTCCTCAATTATATTTATTCCAAACGATACAGATAATATAAATTCAATACTGGTTACAATTTCATCATCACTATCATTAGTAGGATGTTTATTCATTCTTTGTATTTATATTTACTATAAAGAATTAAGAGAATTTCAACTTAAATTAATTTTTATTATGACAATAAATGATTTTATCATCTCTATAATTTTCTTAATAGCAACCCATATTAAACCCAAATATTTTGATGTCATTACAAATGCTTTCCCGTTTTTTTGTAATTTCCCCGATTCATTACTACATTATTTTTTTTTATCTTCATTTTTTTGGGAAGTTTGTATAGCTCATACTTTAATTCAAGGTAAAAATAATAGAAATAAATAAAATTAAATTATCTATCGATTAAATACTAATAAGTGATCCTTTTAAATAATAATAATAATAATAATTTTAGTTATAAAATATAATAATGATAAAGTTGAAGATAATTTAAAGAGATACTTTTTATTTTCATATGGATTGTCAGCACTATTAATAGGGTCATTATTTTGTTTGAGAAATTATAGCAAGATCGATTGTCACCACGACTCAATCTTTCCTCATCTTTTATTTTTTATACCGTTGATATTGACATGGATTTATAATATTATCGTTTGTGTATTATTAACCAAAACATTCAAAAAACAAGCAATGAATTTCGGTTACTCGTTGGGTATTAATGGTGGTAGTGGTAGCTATATAAACTTCAATGATAGTCATAGTATTGATAATTATTCAAATATAATCATTAAAAATACTGTAGTAAATAATGATATAATTAATAATAGTAATAACAATAACCCAATGGGTAATAGTATAATAAATAATAGTATTAGTAATATAAATATAAATTCAAGTCAACAAAGTAGTAAAAGAAATAATTCAAAGAAAAGAATTGGAAAAACACCAAATATTATATGGACATCAATTTTCTTTTTATTTTCATTCGGGTTCATTTGGTCATGGTCTATATTGGTGATAATTTTGAAGTATCTATCGTTGGATTTAAAGTATATCTTAATGATTTCATATTTCTTTATACCATTACATGGTTGTATGAATGCGGTTTGTTTCGGTGTAAACGACAGACTTAGAATGAATCTCAAAAAAAGTTGTACAAAATATTATTATAAATTCTTAGGTTTATTTAATTTAGATAAAAGAAAATCCTATGGAATTAACAAAAATAACAATAAAAATAATAGCGGCGGAGGTAGTAATAATGGTGAAGAAAGAAGTTTAATTGACTATTCCCCTGATGAAGATGATGAAGATGATGGCATTTATTATCAAATTCCTTCTCCTAGTTTAATTGATCAACATTCTTCAAACTTTACAGATTTTTCGGTCATATCAGATAACAATAATAATAGTAATAATAATAATGGCCCATATAATCCGACCAGATCCAACTCAATCACTGAATTACTTTATAATAATTTGAACAGTTTAAATGCAATAAGAAGTTTAAGTAATAACAACATCAATAATAACAATAATGGTTTTTGTACAATAGATGAAGATGAATCCAAATAAATTAACTAGTTATTTGTCTTTTTGAAACCAAAACTTTTTTTTTAAAAAAGGTGTTTTGGTTTTTTTTAATTCATAAAAAAAAAGTTTTTTATTTTTTTTTTTTATTTTTTTTTTTTTTTTCATAAAAAATAACGAAAGAAAAAAACGAAAGAATTTTTTTTTTTTTTTAATCTGCATTTGATTTATTTTTGTTTTCAATAAAGAAAGAAATGGATAGAATCAATTTTCATATCGATCAATTATTGGAGGAAACCACTAAATTGGTTTCATTAGGTATCATTACTAAACAAGAATGTAAAGATATTATGAAAAAAAGAGAATATCATGAAATTAAAATTTTTAATAGAAATTCACACAAATCTGATTACTTGACATATATTAAGTATGAATTGGAATTAGATAGACTATTTCATAAAAGAGGCCAAGATAAACGTAGGTTTTTTGTTAATTTTATTTTATTCATTTCATTTATTTAAAATAAATTATTGTTCCAAACAACTAATGGTTATTTTCAATACAATTATTATCATTATTATTATTATAATTATTATTGTTTTTTTATCCTATAGAAATTGATTTTGATTTTCGTTTGAGATCAGCATTAAGACATGCAATTAATTTATTTGGTACTGCAACAAAGAGATTCCCAAGAGATGAAGCGTTATGGATTAATGCATTGAATATTAGAATGAAGAGAGCAAGTAAAGAGGGTACAGGTAGATTATTTTCAATTGCACTTCAAAATATACCAAGATCAGCAACACTTTGGAAATTAGCAGCAACCTTTGAATTTGAAGTTAATAAAAACATTCAAAATGCTAGAAATTTAATTCAAGCTGGTATTCAATTTAATAAAACTGATAAATCTTTATGGCACTATTTCTTTTTAATGGAGCTAACTTATATTTCATTATTATATAATGATGTAACTTTTATTGATGTAAGTAAAAAAAAAAAAAAAAAAAAAAAAAAAATAATACTAATAATAAATAAATATATTAGGAAACAAACAAAAAAATTGAAGAAGAGGAAATTAAATTAAATATTGATGGTTTAAGAAAAACAGAAAAGATTGAACAGGATGAATTTGTCACATTTGGTAGAGATATTTTAAGTGCAGATAAATTGAAAAATTCATTATTGATTAGGGGTCAGATTGCTCAAATCGTTTATAGAAATGCAATGAAGAGTAGCATTGGCCAAGATTTTGATTTTAGAAAACAATTTTATAAGATTGCCTCTAAATTTTTGGGTGTTGGTAAAGACTCTGAAAATCCAATGGGTGCTGGTGAATTACTTCAAAAAGAAATCTTGGAGTCTTTAATCACAGATTTCCAAAATAATGAAAAAACTTACATCTTTTTAGCTTCAATTGAACAATCTAAATCTTCTGAACCTTCTTTATTAAAAAGATTAAATAATTCAACTTCAATTCTTGATCAAGGTTTATCTGTAACGTATCAGTAAATTATTCTTTTAATAATAACAATAATAATAATAATAATAATAATAATAATAATAATAATAATAATAATAATAATAATAATAATAATAATAATAATAATAATAATAATAATAATAATAATAATAATAATAATAAAATAATAATAATAATAATAATAATAATAATAATAATAATAATAATAATAATAATAATAATAATAATAATAATAATAATAATAATAATAATAATAATAATAATAATAATAATAATAATAATACTAATACTTTTTTTTTTATTTCTTTTATTATTTTTTATAGGTTATTAAAAGTGAAAGCTATTTATTCAATTATATTCATTTTATTAGACAAATTATAGTTGATATTAAATTAAAAGAAAAGAATATAGTTGAAAAAATTACAGAGATATTATTGAAAGCTTATAAATATTCAATTGAAAATAATATATTAAAAGAGAGTGGTTATCAATATTATATTGAGTTGTTATTGGAGTTGGGTAAAGCCAATGATGCAATTAAAGTTTCAGAAGAATCTGTTAAATTATTTAAAAACTCAAATCACCTTTGGAGTCAAAGAATTAATTTATTAATTAAAAATGAAATGGTCATTAAATTATTTGATAATTTATCAAATAATGAATATAATAATTTAGATAAATGTTTTGAAATGGCAGTTAAGAATTGTGCTCCATCCTCTCAAACTTCAACATCAAATTTATTCATTGAATATTTTAAATATCAAGTTGTTTTCAAATTTGATAAAGATTTTAAAAAGATTGTAGATTTATTTGAAAAGTTATTAAAGCAGTTGGACGGTAATGCTAAAGTTCAAAATAATCTTAAAAACTTCCTTTTAGATTATACTTTTTTAAATTTACCAAAAGAGAAATTAAAATCAATTTACCAATTGTAAGTATTATAATTATTTTTAAAAGAAAAAAAAAAAAAAAAAAAAAAAAGTTATGATATTAATAAACTATAATTATTAGATGTTTCAATTATTTACCAATTCCAAAAGAGTTTTATCAAAAATGCATTTTATATGAAGAAGAAAGAATTGAAAAGAATGTAAATGATATTAGATCATTATATGAAAAATGTTTATCAATCAAAGAAATCTCATCAAAAGATGTTGATGTTTGGTTAAATTATAGAAATTTCGAATTGAAATCAGTTGGTGACATTGAAAGAGCAAATACAATCGCAACAAGAGGAAAGAAAGCTCTCGCTGATCCACTACCATTCCTTTCACAATTACAATAATAAAACGATCTTAAAAAACATAATAAATATAAAAAAAAGAAAACAAAATGAATAAAAAAAACCAATAAAAAAAAAATCAACCAGCCATTATTATTTTAATTATTTCTATTTACAAGGGGGTGAGCGAATTTATTTATTATGAATCCAGTGAGACAGAAAGATCCACCAATTTCTTTATATTTTCTATCTTTATATTAATTTGGTCAACTAAAACTGTTTTTTGTTTCTCTAAATCTGTTTCTTGTCTCTTTATCTTTTTATTTTCATTTAATAACTTGTAGATTATTATTGTTTTTTATAAATGTAACATTAGTATCAAAAATAGTGGAGGTGAACATAAAACTGGTGAAAATAAAAATAAAAATAAGTGATTTATAATACATTTTGGTAAATGGTTAATAGTCTTTCTCTTTCTGTCATCTTTAAATCTATAATTTGAGACATTATTTGTTCATCGGGGTTGATTGTGCTTGGAGGGGGTGCCCTTTTATCATTTGCCAGGGTTGGTTGTTCACGAAGTAATCTTTCTAATTCACTCAACCTAATTGAAATTTGTCTTTCTTGGCATATTAGTTGAAAATCGCTCTGTATTTATAAAATAAAATAGTAGGGTATTAATATCATACGATATATATATATAAACTATAAATAACAAATGATGATAATGATATAATAAACTACTTTTATTCTTTCAGATAAGGTTTGAAATACATTTGTATAAAGGTATGATAAAAATGATTTTGTATTTAAGTTATTATTATTTAAAGTTGAATAGCAATCATAGAATTTCTGAAAAGGTAATTCCGATAATGACCTATCTATAACTAAATCATGAAACATTCTTAGTTTTATCATTCTGATTCCTTCAATCTCTCCTGAAATACATTTTAAAATATCACCTTCACTAATTTCCAAATTTAATATACCTTTATCGTAATCAACATTTAGGGTGGTTTTTTTTGTTTTTGTAGATTTGTTTGAATTTCTATCTGTTTCTTCGTTTATTATACTATTATTATTATTATTATTACTCATTCGTCACTTATTTCTTTGCTTTTATTTCGTGTGCCTTCAAAAAAAAAAAATTTTTTTAATGTTTTGTTTTTTTCTAAAAAAACAACCCGCCAAAAATTTTAAACATTTAAAAAAAAAAAATAAAATAAAAATATTTATTTTAAAAAATATTGACATCAATAATAAAAAAGCGAAATTGTATATTTTTTTTTTATTCTATATAGATTTGGGATTAATTAGTTAATAAAACTATTATATTTAAATTTATAAAATCTTTTTTTTTATAAAAAAAATTGGATAGATTATTATTATTATCCTATCTTTAAGCGTTTTGTCCCAAGCTTCGTGTTGCAGTACCCTACCAACCTTATTTGGAGCGACATCAATCAATTTTATTTAAAATAGCTTTGCGTATTACCAAATTTTTCATTTAATATTTTACCATAGATTGGATTGCCAACAAGTGAAGATAAAATCCTATTATCTTTTTTAGAGTAACTTTTTAGTTTTTCGATTGTGCTATCATAAAGTGTTGGTTTGTCTTTAGGTTTTGTTGGAATTCTATCTTTCAGTAGTTGAACCATTTCATAATTTTGATTTTTAATAGCATCGTTGATTGGCTCTCTTGAAATTTCAATCTCTGGTAAATTATCGAGTATATAAATTAGAATATGTAAATAATTTTTTTCACAAACTCTATCAATACATCTATATGATAATAGAATTCTCTCACCATCAGAATGAAATTTATCTACTATGAATTTCACAAATTCTAAATCTCCATTGAACGCGCGATTAAAAGAAATATCTGTGAATATGTAATTTTGAAAATTATCAAAACAATATTTTACAATATCAAAGGATGTATCGGAATAACATAAGGTCGTTGGTTTAGCATTATGAAATGGGGACTCTACTAAATATTTGAAAAGTTGGAAATCCATTTTCAATGAAGCATGAAATAAAAGTGAACCTGATTGAAACTTTAATGGTTCAGGTTTAAATTTATCTCTTACATTTTCTAAATATATTAATGTTTCTAAATCTTTTACCTCGTCGATTCTTGTAGTTATTGGATTAGTGTATCCTTTTACTTTTGTATAAAATCCAAGATGATTTTCTAAAAATGATTTAAAGTATTTAACTGATGAATTTTTTAATAAGATATTATAATCTACAAAGATGGTATGGGTACATGGTAAAATATTATTCAATACTAAAGTTTCATATGGTTCGATTGATTTTTCATATGTTCTAATATGTGAAAAATATAGCGACTCACCTCCCTTACTTTGTTGATTTGGAAATTTATTTACATATATTTTTGCCATTTCGTTTGAACCAAGTATTACAATACGAGTTAATAATTGATTTCTAGTGGTTTTAATTTCATTTTTATAAGATTTAAATGGAATATCTAAACCATTTTCATCGACAATTGAATCCAATGATAAGTCGAAAATAATTTTGTAACAAGATTCTTTCCCATTTTCTAAACAATCTAATATTCTCTGAAATTTTAATGAGAATGGTTTTGATTTTTGTTTTTCTATCTCTTGTTTTGAAATTATTCTATTGGTACAATTGTAATTAAAACTATGATTTTTAAAACAATCAATAATATAATTAATAAACTCTGAATTGTCTGCTTTTCTTTTACACATTTTACCAATATATAATTGAAAATGGTTTATATCAAACTTATAGTTTTTACTCTCTATTAAATATTGAACCATAGCTTTACCATTCTTATCGTTAAATAAACATAATTTTAAAACTTTATTCTTTTTTTTACTAAAAATTCTTTCATAGTCATTATAAATTGAAATAAACTCTTGAATTGTTATAATTTCTGAAAGAAAAAAACATTCAAAAATGTATATATTTCCAAATTTAAATTTATAATCAATTTCATCTTGATTCTCTCTGTTGTATAAATAACTTTGATAATATAAATTAAAAAGAAATCTGTTACAAAAAATTTTTGCCATTTTAATGTCTTTTAGTTGTTTCCCTCTACCATCTTTAACATTATCATAAATTATTCTAAATAAATATTTATTTTTAAAAACTTTAAAATAAAGAGTATCCATAATAATGAAAAAAAAAAAAAAAAAAAAAAAAAAAAAAAAATTTTGGAAAAAAAAAAGGTGGTTTTTCTTAAATTTTTCTAAAAAATGTTGTAAAAACAAGAAAAACTAAATAATTTTTTTTTAATTTTTTATTTGAATTTACTTGTTAAATTTGTGTTGAAATATATAATTGTGGAAAATCTCAAAGCAAAAACAGCAATCTGTTTTTTTCAAAAAGCAAAAGAAAAAAAAAAAAAAAAAAAAAAAAAAATGAAAAAAAATGAAAAGTGAAAAAAAAAAAATTAAATATTGCTGATAAATTCCCAACAACTTTAAAAAGAAATCTATTTATTTATAGTAATAAAAAAAAAAAAAATGGAGGATAGGAACCAAGATGGTGAAATGGAAGAAGGAATGATTGGTCAAGAGAGTTATGATGATATCAGAGAAAGAACAAAACAAAGAGAATTAGAAAAATTAGAAAGAGAAAAAGAGAGAGAAAACTATAGATATAATAAAAGAGATTTCGACAGAAGAGATAATCATAGAGACAGAGGAAGAGATAGAGATAGAGATCGAGATAGAGATGGCTACAGAGATAGAGATAGAGACAGAGATAGAGACAGAGATAGAGACAGAGATAGAGATAGAGATGGTTATAGAGACAGAGATTTAAGAGATAACAAAAATGGTGGTAGAGATTTCAATAGAAGGGACAGTCATAGAGACAACGATAGAAGAGATGATAGAAGAGATAATAGTAGAAGATCACACTCTAGATCGAGATCAAGAAGTAGAGAACGTGATAGAAAAAGACAAAGAGATGACAGTAGATCAAGAAGTAGAGAAAGAAATAATGGTGGTAATAAACCAAACAAACCAACCGATACAAAGAATAAACCTCCATCCTCAAATAACAAATCACAACAAACCAATGACAAAAAGAAACAAACAAAAGTTGGCGACCAACCAAACGATAGTCAGGATGAGGAAGGAGATGATGAAGATGGATTGGATCCTGAAACTAGAGAAATAATGAAACAAATGGGTGTACCTGTTAATTTCTCTTCAACAAAGGGTAAAAAGGTCGAAGGAAATTCGCAAGGTGGTGTAAAACTTCAATTTACAAGAGAATACAGACAATTTATGAACAAAAGGTATATATTTTTTATTTTCTTTTTTTTTAAAAAAATTTTATTTAATATTAATTTAATTTTATTTTCAGAAAGAGAGAACAAAAATAAAGATTTCCTATTTTTTTTTTTTCTTTTTTTTTTTTTATTTAAATTTTATTTGATTTACAAATAGAGTATTTTATTCTCCTATGGATTTACAAGTTTTTTTTTTTTCTTTTTTTTTTTATATTTTTTTTTTTTTTTTTTTTTTTTTTGGTAAATTAAAAAATTATGTACACAGCAGTCAATTGTTTGTTTCTTAAATTTTAAAAAAAAACTATTTTTTTTTTTTTCTTTTCTTTCTTCTTTTCTTTTCCTTTCTTTTCTTTTCTTTTCTTTTCTTTTCTTTTCTTTTCTTTTCTTTTCTTTTCTTTTCTTTTCTTTTCTTTTCTTTTCTTTTCTTTTCTTTCTTTTTTTTTTTTAGACTTAGTTGAATTTTATCATTTGTAATGTTATTATGTTTTTTTTTTTTTTTAGTAAAAAAAAAAAAATTAAGATTTTTGAGAGTTTAAATTTGGTGAAGAAGGTGGTCTATTTAAAAATTGATTATAAGTTTCCATATTACGACGGAGCATTTGATCTATAGGACCACAAAGACGATTAAATCTTTGTCTATCCAATTCTACACACTTTGTATAACCAATTGAGGTAACAGTTGCAGCTCTTGGTCTATCAGTTAGTAATGCGATCTCACCAAAATAATCAGAAGGATGTAACTCTGAGACGACATGACTGGTGGAATGATCACCCGGAACAGCCTCTTGAGTGACGACAACCTTGCCCTCGACGATAATGTAAAATCTATCACCTGGATCACCTTGACGCACAATTACTTCACCGTCTTGAAAATTAACGGGCTCCAATGCGTCTGCTAATGATACCCTTTCATATTTATCAATGTGACGAAGGATTGATACTTTTTCTAAAAACTCTTCATATAGCTTTCTCTTTTTGATTGTTTGGTCCATTAATATACGTCTATAAGTTGCACCATTCAATGCCCATAATCTAACATCAGTTCTTGCCTTTTTTTTTTTAAAAAAAAAAAATAAAAAAAAATGATAATATAAAATAAATTTGAAAAAAAATTATGATTAATTAGATTTAAATCTTTTTTTTTTTTTTTTTTTTTGTGATTTTTTAAAAAAAAAAAATAATAATAAAATAAATAAATAATAAAACATACAATTACAGTAGCTGCTCTTGGACTACCATAAATTAAAGCTAATTCACCAAAACTACCACCTTCAAATACCTCCATTACTAAAGTTGGTGAACCACCATTTTGGCTGACATAAATATCACAAATACCGGTATCAATAACATAAAATAGATCACCTTCATCACCTTGTTTAATGATGATATCACCCGCTTTATAGAGTACTTCAACCATTGCTAAAAATACAACATTTCTTTCCTCCTCTTCCAAATGACTAAACATAATATTATTTGATAATGCCTGTTCTAAACGTTGTTGTGTCTCTACAGTTTTAGGAATATTAGGTAATGGTGTTGCTGGTTTATCACCCAGTGGTTCACTACTTATTGCACCTCTTCTTTTTCGTGTAATATTGTTTTGTGCTTCTACTTTTTCTGTTGCTTTTTGGTTGTGTGATATATTATTTGTCATTTTTTTTTTTTACTTTTTTTTTTTTTACTTTTTTTATTTTATTAGTTTATTAAAAAAAAAAAAAAGAAGAAAATAAATTTCTTAAAATTAATTATTATTACTACTATTTATAGGTTTATTATTATTAAAATATTGGTTTCTCTATCCTTTATTTTTTTTTTAAAAATTTTTTTTTAAATTTTTTTAAATTTTTTAATATTTTTTTTTATTTTTTTTTTCTATTTTTTGTTTAATATAAATTTTTTTTTTTTACTATTGTGTTATTATTTATTATTATTTTATTTAATATTGCAAGAACTGAAACAAAAAAAAAAAAAAAAAAAAAAAAAAAAAGTGGGTTTAAATTGTTTTTTTAATTTAAATTGTATATGTATGTGTGTACTCAGTAATTTTTAGGGAAAATCTTTATTTTTTTTTTTTAAATTATTTTTTTTTTTTTTGATTGAATTTTTTTTTTTTTTTAATTTGTAAAAAAGCTTTTTTTGTTTTAAAAATAGCAAAAGGAAAAAACTTACACACACAATTTAATTATAATTAATGATTATAATAAAAAATATAATTGATAAAAAAAAAAAAAAAAAAAAAAAAAAAAAAAATTAAAATAATTAAATTTTAAAAAAAAAAAATAGAATAAAATTTAAAATAAAAAAAATAATGTAATAATAATAAAAAAAAAAATGTAATAATTTTTTTTTTTTTAATTTTATTAATTATTTTTTTTAATATTATAATTTTTTTATAATTTTTTTAATTTTCTTTTATTATGATTAAACATACTAATTATAAAGATAATACTATTTTATTATTTTTTAATTTACTTAAATCTTTATTTTTATTTTTTTTTTTTTGTGATTTTTTTTTTTTTTTTAATTTTTTATTTTTTTGATAAAAATGTAAGTTGGGCAATTTCTTTAACCAAGATTTGATTTAAAAGAGATTGAGGAGATTTAATATCAAAAGAAATATTGCCATCCTTTTCTTTAACCAACATTGCAATATGATGATTTTGAGTGGTTTTAGCGTAGAAGGAAGCTGTTTGACCATTAGGATGGGCTTGTACGACCTCAATTGATAATTGTTGAGAGAGTTTTTCAATGATCAATGGCATTGTCAACGATTGGCCATTGATTTTAGTTGAATCCATAGCACTGACCTGACCAGATTTTTGAAGGATTTCAGCGAATTTATCCTTTGGTAACTTTGTGGGGACAATAAAGAATGAGAATGGTAAAATGATTGATAGTTGGTTGGTGATTGAAGGTGATGATGATGGAGTTGCCACTAAGGTGAATTGTAACTCTTGATTCAATACATCAAGAACATTTAAGACTTCAGTATGAGTGGTTGATGCATCAGCCTCCAATACACCAATTTCACCACTACTCTTTATGGAAACACATTGTTGTGGTGAACTCTTTAAACCAATGGAAACATCTGACATATCCTCATCGGTTTTGTTTTGAACTTTCATTGTCAACTTAACTTGGCCGTTATCAACTTCATTTGGTGATACTTTGAGAAGTTCACATGTAATTTTAAAGTTATCATCATCCAAAATGGTTTTTGTTACTTTCTTAACAACAGCAACTACTGCTGGTGCTGGTGCTGCTTGAGCTGGTGGTTTGGCTGTGCTAGTGGCGGCAGCTGGTTTTTTACTTGGTTTTTTTGCAGTTGGTGGAGGAACTGAACCAGTGGTAGAGGCTGCTTTTTTGGAGGCTTTTTTAGTTGGAGCGATCTCTGGTGAGGTGACTTCAGAATAGTTGGCTGATGATGGTGGTGATTTTGGAGATAGTTTTGCATTTTTCTTTGCCAACATTGCCATTTCTTTCTCTTTCTCTCTAATGATATCTGTTCTGTGACGTGAGGTATGTAAAACGTCTGATGCTGTTAATGGTTCTGATAAGTTGATATTTGAAAGAGCATCATTCTTGTATTTGCTATCTCTTTCATCCTCATCATCAGATTCTTTTGCGCCCTCTGGCATTTCGATGGTAGTATCGATTGTGTAATGTTTTTTGATTTTTTTACCACCTTTTGATGGCATTGGTCTGTTGGATGAAGAAGTGGCGCCAACATGAAGATGACCTAAATCACCAGTTAATTGAACGACTGGAATATTTTCAGAATCATTTGATTTCTTTGATACTTTGCCTCCCAACATGTATGGATTATTAGCTTGTCTTCTTAATCTCTCTTCTTTTTGTCTTTTAATATCAATTGGATGACGGTTGAAGTGATTACCAGAATGACCAGAATGAGAACTGTTGGTTTCATCTTCATCATCCTCATCATCATATCCACCACGTTGATGCTTCTTATGGCCACTACCAGTGTTAGTATTAAAAATATCATCTTCTTCATCCTCTTCTATTGGTTCTTGATGTTTTGGATCATTAATCCATTCGTCTAAATCTAAACCCTCTGGAACTGGTACTTTCTTTTGAGCTTTTGGACCAACTGGATTCAATTGTTCAGTGAACAAAGAAATCAATTCCTTTGAGATATTATTACCTTGTTCTTGTGTAACCGAATAGAATGATAACAATTCGTTGATGAGACAAGCACGCTCTTGAACATTTAAATAAATACTATGAGTGAAAATTGTTAAACGTGATTTAATGATTTCAAGACATTCTTGAACTATTTCATGAGTGATTTCATTTTCATCGTCATCCTCCTCGTCATCCTCCTCTTCATCGTCATCTTGTAATGATGGAATTTCATCACCATTTGCTTTGGCACAAGCATGAGAGAAAACTTTCAATGAATTTAACATATAAACCGATTGAATATGTGATGGTAATACAGAAACACGTGGTTGAAGGAATGCTTCCAATGCATCGATTGGACGATTTATATAACCAGAGAATTCACCAACAATCCAAGCTGCAGCATATAACACCTCACACATACCACCCTCGGTTGGATTGGACATGAGTTTTGGATTCTTTAACAATTCAATCATTTGTCTAGTACTATAGGCACGTACAATCTTTACACGAATTACAACATCCAATAATTGTGAGGCAATTAATTTACCATGAACAGATTCTTGAATTTGTGAGAGTTTAACCAAGATATTGATGTACCATTCGAAATCGGTGATGAATTGGTAGGTACCCATAGAACAAAGCTCAATGATTTTCTCAATGATTTGATCCTTGTATTGACCTTCTGCTGTATCCAAATGATCCAATAACTTGAGAACAATATCACCAATATTCTTCTTGCTTGTCATACCAGGTAAGAGATCTAATGCTCTCAAACGAATTGAGGTATCATCATCTTCCAAACAATTCAATACTAAATCTCTATGTTCTGACACTGCTTTTGGATGAATTTTCATAATGTTATTCAATGCTAATAAACCGAGATACTTTAAATTCTGATCATTATGTTCTATCAATGTTCTCAACTTTGAGATACATAACTTCATCAATGGGATATGATCAGACATACCAGTGATACAAGTTTGAATACACTCATAGAGTAATGAAACTGATGGTGATGAATTGATAATGTTTGTTAATGGATCTATTAACTTCTTACCCAAACGTGGTTCATGTGGTGTTAATGATGCGAATAACTTTACTATCTTTATTAACATCCAATAGTTATTGGTTGTGTTTGTTAAAATTCTAAATAACACAGGTGCCAATGGTAGATAGTTCTTTGGGTTTCTTCTTGCAAGTTCACAAATTACATTGACTGAACATGACACAACTGATGGTTCTGGATCATCTAATTTCTCTCTTAACTTTGGGAATGCTGGACGTAATGATTCTGGATATCTCAAAAATATCTTATATAATACTGTTATGGCTCTCTTGAGAATGTGTGTTTTTTGAGTACTTAATAATGTTAAGATATCATTGGCTAACTCTCTTGCCAAATCTGGTGTACAAATGTTTGAGAGACAATTTAATGCTAAATAGGCTTCATTCTGATTAGATGATAAAAAATCCTTTCTAATTTGATGTGTTGCTAATACAATAACATCAGTACCTTCATTAAAACTTTGTGATGCTGCTAAATAACCAATTCTTTTCGATGAAAATTTATTGCAACTCATAACTTCTACAATTTTAAATGATGCCCAACTAATATCAAATCCTAACATTTGAATCTATTTAATATAGTAAATAAATAATATTTAGGATTTAATATATGTAAATAAAAAAAAGAATATATATATATATATAATTCAATGTTTTAACTTACATATGTTAATTTTTGAACTGCAACAGTCTTTTTTTGCATATCTCCTTTTAACTCTTCTTTAATTTCATTTATACATTGATTAATAAATCTAGTTTCATTCTTTTTGTGGTTTCTAATACCTCTAATGAGGTCAACCAATGTTCTTTCAAACATTTTTATGGTGAATGAAATTTAAGTAATAAAAAATAAAATATCAAAAAAAAAAAAAAAAAAACAAAAAAAAAAAAAAAAAAAAAAAAAAAAAAAAAAAAAAAAAAAGAAAAAGAAAAAGAAAAAAATCATTCTGATTCAAAAATGCAACGTTAAGCAAATCAAAATAAAAATAAAAACAATTATGTTTGTTTGTTTGATTTTTTTTTTTAAAAAAAAAAAAAAAGTAAATCAAAATTTAAATAAATAAAATAATTAAATTTAAAAATAAATAAATATAAATATAAATATAAAATTATATTTTTGTGTACACTTTTTTAATTTTTTCAATTTTATTCAAAAATTTTTTTTTTTTTTTTTTTAATTTTTTTTCTTTTTTTTTCAATTTTTTTTTTTTTTCATTTTTTATTTTTTTTTTATTTTTTTTTCATTTATTTTTTTGAACATATATAACATATTTGTCATAATATATAAAAATAAAAAAAATGTCAGAAAGACAAAAAGATGGAGAATATGGTGTATTTGTTGTATGTATTTTTTACTTTTTAAAAAAAAAAAAAAAATCTTTGTTAAATTATTATTATTTTTATTTTCTTTGTATAAAAAAAAAAAAAAAAACAGTTTTTTTTAACAACTTTTCCAATTAAAACTTTTAGTCTGATATCGCAAGAGGTGTCACAGATGAACAATTAAAAGAGGAGTTTTCAAAGATTGGCGATGTTTTAGAAGCAGTGGTCGTAAAGAATAAACATTCTGGTGAAACTAAAGGTTATGGTTTCGTTAAATTTTATCATATGGCTGATGCCCAACATGCCATTGAAACTCCAAACCCACCTTTATTTAAAGATGGTATTACTGGTAAACCGTAAGTTAATATTATTTTTACACCTCTTATATATTCTCCATTGTTATTGTTCCATTGTCGTATTTCACATTTTTTTTACATTTTTTTTTTTACCTGCACCTTTTTTTTTTTTTTTTTTCTCTCTCTCTCTCTCTCTCTCAATCTATATTACATTGACTTAATTTCTATACATTGAACTGGGCTGAACTTGTGTTTCATTCATAAAGTTATTTTAATTTGTTTTTCTTTTGTTTTTTTTATTAATTCTTTAACCTTTTTTCTATTATTATTATTTTTTTTTTTTTTATTTTTATTTTTTTTATTTTTATTTATTTTTTTTTTTTTACCTTTTTTTTTCACATTGAAAATTTTCTAAAGAAGTTGGGTAAAAAATACACAATATGAAAAACAATCACATATTGAGAATAGTTTTAATCATTAATAGTAAAAATTAATCATTAATCATTAATCATTAATCACTTTTACATTTTATATTCCACATATATATAAAAAAAAAAAAAATATAATAACATTATAATTTCTTAATAATTTTTAAAAAAAATAAACATAAACATAAACAATTAACAAATTGAATGAAATTGAATCAAACAAAACAAATCATAATATTCAACAAATCTAATCAAATAAACAAACATAAAAAAAATAAATAATAATCATAATAATAATAATAATATTATTTGGTATGTATATCACCATTTTTTTTTTAACCATTTTCATTTGTAGACAAATGGTAAAAGTTACTTTAGCAGATTCAAAAAATACTCTTTACATTGGTCATATCCCAAAGAGTTTAACTGAAAAAGAAGTAAGAGCTGAATTAGAGGAGATTAGTATGGTATGTATATTTAAACAAATAAATAAATAAACAAACCAAATCAAATATAATTTTTTAACATTTTTTTATTTTTAAAACTCTTAATTAGTGTACACTTAAATCATTTGAATTTGATGGTCCATCAAAACTATATGGTTATGCACAATTTAAAGATCATGAAACAACAATTAAAGCAATTAAATCAATTCAAAAATCAAAGTACACAGCATCACTCACACCAAGTAAGAGATTAGGTGATGACAGTAAATCACCAGCCACCAAGGTACTATTTGTTAGAGGTATTAGAAGTCAAGATGAAGGTGAGTTATTGAGAAAACAATTAGGACCAGAACTTATTGAAAAAATTGTTGTACCATTGGATTCACAAAAAAAGACACCATTGGGTCATGCTTTTATCTATTGTAACACTGCATCAGATGCAAAGATCATCATGGATCATAATCATGATTGTGATTTCATGGGCCAAAAATTAACAATCACATGGGGTCTCCCAAAACAAAGAAAGATGATGGATGGTTATTTTGCAGCTAATACACCATTGGCTACTCCACCTTATGATTACCATTACTACTTTCCAGGTTCTGTCCCACAAGATTACTACTATACCCCACAAATTCCAATCGTTGATCCAAGACGTTCAGGTTACACCGGTCAAGGTATGACTGGCCCAGGTGGTAAGTTTGATCATAAAAAAGAAATGTATCACTCTTATCCAATGGTCACCCCAACAACTAGTCCCTATGGTAAATATGATAATTTTGGTTATCCACCACAAGAGTAAGTTTTTTCCTTTTTAAAAAATATTAAAATGATCCATATATTTATATACTAATTTTTCAATTTTTTTCCAGCCGTTATGGTAAAACTCAAGGTGGTAAACCACAACAGAGTAAATATAGATTTTCTCCATATTAATTCTGTTTGAGGAAAAAAAGAAAAAAAAAAAAAATTAATATTATTTGCTACTGTTTATATAATTCATTTTCATACCTTCTTCATTATACCACTAATATCATAATTATCGTCACATCATATTATTTCTCAATTTTTTAATTGTAAACAAACATGTAAATAGATCCAATAAAATTAAAAAAAAAAAAACCAAAAAAACCAAGCAACGCATTTAGTTTTGTTTAATTTGTATCCTATTTTATCCTTTATTAATTTTTTATAATATATCAATATTGGGGCTTGGGGGATTTTTAAAAAAATTAATTAAAATTTAAAGTTTTGTTTGATTCATTATTTTGTTTTTTTGTCTCTCCCACTATGTGTGTAATTATTCAAACTTTTTTCTTTATTTTTTAAAAATTAACCCAAACTTTGTTATTAAAAAAGGTGATTTGTTAGAAAGGGTGTCAAGAATGCTATTTTTTTTAATTTAAAAATTATTATTTTTTATAATTTTTTTTTTTTTTTCTTGAACCATTTTGGGTGTGTGGTTACAGTGTGAGTTTTTTTTCACCCCTTTTAATTTTTCTTTATTTTTTTTTTTTTTAATTAGTTTTATAATTAGAAATACATTATTGTAATAGTTGTTTTAATGCATATTTAAAGTATTTACTAGTAGAATAAAGTATAGTTTATAAAAAGTTAATAAATAGAATATTAATAATAGCACTATAAAATATAAGTGGGGATTTATTAACAATATTAATAATGATGTTGTGTTTTGTAAATTAAACATAAAGGCATTAATATCTGAAATACCAACAAAATAACTAATAATAAATTTCAATATTTAAAAGATTGGTTATTTTTTATTTTTTTTTCATACACATATTCATTCATTCATTCAATAGTTAAATAATTCATTCATTCATTCATTCATTCATTCATTCATTCATTCATTCATTCATTCATTCATTCCCATACATAGTAAAACAAAAAATATCGTTTATCTAATTTTTTATCTATTATTAGTTGTGTTTAAAAAAAAAAAAACAAATTTTATTTTAAAAAATAAAAAATACTATCTATTTTTTTATATTTTAAAATTTTATTTTAAAAATTTATTTATTTATTTATTTATTATATAAAAGGAAATAATAAAAAAAGGAAGAAAGAAAAAAAAAAAAAAAAAAAAAAAAAAAAAAACTCAATAATAATAAACTTGGTTAAATAATGAAAATATTTATTATTTTTATAGTAATAGTACTAAGTTTAAATAATTTATTATTAAATGTAAATGGAGATGAATTTAATAGTAAAAAGATAACACAATCAATTAGTAATAGAATATTGTATAGCGATGAGAATGGTAGAGGAAGTAATATTCCAAAACTATGGGTATTCTTTAATTCAAAGGATATAAACATTAATAAAGGATTGAATGGTAAGAGTACATTCATAGATAAAACCAATGGAGATGAGATTACATTTGACCATGTTAAATCAGTTTCTGGTATAAATGATCAATCATTAAATAGAAGACTAAATATTTTATTGAATGGCAACAATAACAATAATAATAACATTAACAACTATAACAATAACAATGAATTATTTTTAAGAAATCCAAATATTGCTATTCAATCAAAACATCAATTATTAATCGATGAAACTGATTTACCAGTTTGTAAAAAATTCATTGATCAAATTTTATCATGTTCAAATGAAAATAAAATAAAGATTCAATTGGTTCAAAAATCAAAATGGTTAAATTCAATCTCAATCTCTATTAGACCAGATTGTTCCAATGAAGCAGAGTGTAATAATAGTGAAAAAAATATTAACGATATTAAAACCATTATAAATTGTATAATCGATAAACCATTTGTTGATAGGGTCGATGTCGTTTCAAAATTTAAAAAAGAAACAGTTAAACATGATAGTGATGAAGATCATAGTGTTGCCTCTAGTTTTGATCATTCTCAATCAAATCTTAATAATGATAAATTTATTAATTCAAAATTATTAAAACAAGAGAATCAATTAACAAATGATTACAATAGTAATACTAATACTGATATCAATAATATTAATGGTGATAATAATAAATTTGATAGATCTTTTTATGGTAATACATTTAATCAAGTTAATCAAGTTGGTATTGATAAACTTCAAGCATTAGGATATGATGGATATGGTGTTACAATATTAATGTTAGATTCTGGTTTTTATAAATCTCATGAAGCTTTTGATCATTTAAAAATTGTAGCCGAGCATAATTTCATTGACGGTAGTGACAATACTCAAGGTGAAATGGATGATCCACAAAATAGTCATGGTACAGCTACACTTTCGACCATTGGTGCCTATATGCCAGGCGTTATGATTGGTGCTGCTTATAATGCTTCTTTTCTATTGGGTAAAACTGAAATCGTAAGTGTGGAGAGTATTATAGAAGAGGATTATTGGATTGCAGGTATTGAATGGGGAGAAGGGTTAGGCGCTCAAATAGTTTCAAGTAGTTTAGGTTATACTCAATGGTATAATTATTATGATTTGAATGCTTCAGTTGCTCATATTACAATGATGGCTGATTTTGCTACCACCAAGGGTATGGTTGTTGTAGTTAGTGCTGGTAATAGTGGTAACAATGGTATCGGTGCTCCTGCCGATGGTAAAAATGTTATTGCTGTGGGTGCAATGGTAAATGAAACTGGTATCAATACGAGTTTCTCTTCAATTGGTCCATCCGCTGATGGTAGAGTAAAGCCAGATATTATGGCATTGGGATACAAGAACTTTGTTGCAAGTTATCATGGTAGAGTAAACTATACCTTGATGAGTGGTACAAGCTTTGCTTGTCCATTGGCTGCAAGCGGTGTGGCATTATTAATACAAGCTCGTCCAAATTGGACAAATAAACAAATCTATGAAGCTGTATTGGGATCGGCTTCAAACTCATTCTCTCCAAACTCTAGAGTTGGCTTTGGTACATTCAATGCCTATCATGCATTCCAATATAAACCAACCACTGAATCATGTTTTGAGATTGGTTGCTCAGGACATGGCGGTTGTTGTAATGGTAAATGCACTTGTTCACCAGATTACTATGGAGAGTTTTGTCAATATCAAAAGATTACCTGTTCAAATGATTGCAGATACCGTCGTGGAAAATGTCAATTTGATAAATTTGGTTTATCCGTTGTCTGCACAAGTCCAAATAATAGTTTGTACTCTCATGATGATCCAAGGGATAGCTGTAGTATTTGTAGTGGGGCCAATTTTGACATGTGCGGTGTCTGCGGTGGTTCAAATCAATGTCTATCCTACAATGTAAATAAATGTATCGTTGGGGGCAATTCTCCAAATCAATGTAAATCTATAGTTTTAGAGGAAAACACAAATGCAACCTCAAATAAGAATATCAAACTATTGGTTGGTTTAAGTGTTGGTTCAATAGCATCTGTCCTATTTATTATATTCTCTGTTATCCTCATAAAGAAAAAGAAATTTAATCCTTTATTGGGTGGACGTTATAGACACTCTGATCAAAATGAACAACAGACTATTCTTGAAAATGATTTTTCAATTGATGAAAATGAATTAATAAATTAATAAATTAAAAAAAAAAAAAAAAAAAATTATTAAATTTAACAATTTTCTCTTTATCAAACTAATATTGTTTTTTTACTGAATTCAAATAAATAAAATTCATCAATTCCAAATTAATTTTATCCCTATTAATATTTTAATATTTAAATTTCAAATGAAATGAAAAAAAGAAGTTTATTAGTTGTAATTAACTAAAGGGGGTAATAAACTTTAACACAAAAAACAAAAAAAAAATAAATAAATAAAAAAATCTGAAAATTAACAAATTCCTTTATTCTCAAAATTTAATACATTATTCCCCAATAAAAAATAGAGTTATAAAATGATAGTAAAAAAGGAATCATTAGTAATAATATACCATTTAATATATATTACACAAGGGAGAATAAAAAAAAAACTATAAATAAATTTTAAAAAAAAAAAAAAAAAAAATCATTGAATAAAATCTTTTGTTAATTAAATAAATAATCAAAATTAATAATGAAACTTTTATTAATAGCAATAATATTTGTTTTTGGCTTTTTTGCAAATGCAACTGAAGAACATAGGGGATCATGTAGAGGTTTTGGTTGCCCAGAAGGAAATCATTGTGAAGTTGTCGGTGGATATCCAGTTTGTGTAAGAGATACACAAACCTGTAAGGGGCATCGTTGTCCAACTGGATTTGAATGTACGATGGAATATGGTGAACCCCACTGCATTAGATCTTCACATTCACAATGTGATAATACAGCTTGTCCACATGGTAAGTTTGTTAAATATATTATTTCAAAAACTATAATAATTTTAATTTTAATTTTTTTTTTTTTTTTTTTTCCAAAAAAACCATTTTGATCAAAAAAGATTACAGTTGTAAAAAAATAAACTCAACAATAATTTCATGTATCTCTAATGATGACTCTTGTAGTACTGTTTTATGTCCAGCTGGAACCCATTGTTTCAGTAGATTAGATCGTCCAAAATGTTACACAGAAGATGAATATCCTCAACTATGTAGATTCACTAGATGCCCAACCAACCATTATTGTGAAATGAATGGACAAAATATTGATTGTATTCAAGGTGGAATTGTTCCACCAACTGAAACTCCAGTATATTGTATTACATGCGCACAACTTCCATGTGAACATGTAGGTTTGGCTTGTGTAACTGTTCCAAGCGTTTGTACAACAACCAACTGTTGTAATACGAGACCAATGTGTGTTGCACCAACTTCAACCACTTCATCTGCAACAACTGCGTAAAAAAAAATAATAATAAAAAACTATTAAACATTTTTTTTTATTTTTTTTTTTTTTTTATAACTAGATATTATTTTATATTTATTATTATTAATATGATTATATTCATTTGAAAATGAGGAATATCACAAAGGATAATTTAAAAATAAAACCAAAAGAAAACATTATCATTAAATTTAACGTTAAATTTAAAAAGAAAAAAAAAATTCGAATGTAAACCAATTCAAGATTTTTTTAATTAACAATTTAAAAAAATAACTTTGTTTGCAACACCACCAAATTTCAATGTAATAATTTTTTAATAACTGAGAAATTGTAAAAAAAAAAGGACAAAAAAAAAATACGGAATTTTATTTTTTTTTTTTTACAATTTTTGGGGTTAAAAAAAAATTTTTAATTAAAAATAACTCAAACAATGATAAGACAAATATATTCTAAAAAAACTCTTCCAATAATAAAATATTATAGAATATGTTCTTTCTCAACGAGTTTTAGTGGTAGAATTAATGGTGGAAATATAAAGAATAATAATAACAACGATAATATAAAAATCAAAAATGAAACTCTAAGTGAAATTACAACTGATAATAATAATAATAATAATAATAATAATAATAATAGTAATAATAATAATAATAATAATTTTTTAAAAAATAAACTAGAAAATAGTGAAAAAGATAATTTCGATATTGAAAACAAAAATGATAAAAATGATAAAGAAATAAAAATTAATAAAAAAAGTGATGGTGTTAAAAATGAAATTCTGTCAATGTTTGAAGAAGATTTATATGAGAATAAAAATCAAAGGGAATCGATATTGAAATCATCAGAATTCCCAGGAAAGTTATCAAAAGATTGGGGTGAGAGTGTATTAAACTTTTCACCTTATATAAGTATGATTGGAACTAATAGTAAGATAGCGATGATAAGTAATCCATTAGAGAAATATTTACTTCAAAAACCACAAGAATATCGTTATAATTATCTATTAGATTGTGATGATTGGATTGATAAAAATATCATTGAACAAGACGTACAATTACAATTTATAAATTTTTTCAAAGTTTTAAACCAACGTAATCAAGTGGAGCTAAAAGAGATTACTTCCGATTGGCTATTTAGAATCTTATCAACTTGTTCAACACATTTATCAGAATACGATCAATTAAATGTAAATTATCATTTCAATGTCACCAATATCATCTCTAGCCAAAGAGGTTGTGTTCAACGCTCCTCTAATAATAAATTACATATAACATTTCATTTCATTTTCAATGGTAAATATTATTATTATTATTATTATTATTATTATTATTATTATTATTATTATTATTATTATTATTATTATTATTATTATTATTATTATTATTATTATTATTATTATTATTATTATTATTATTATTATTATTATTATTATTATTATTATTATTATTATTATTATTATTATTATTATTATTATTATTATTATTATTATTATTATTATTATTATTATTATTATTATTATTATTATTATTATTATTATTATTATTATTATTATTATTATTATTATTATTATTATTATTATAACTATTATTATTATTATAACTATTATTGTTATTACAAATCAAAAAAGATACATATGACCAACGAAAAATTTTGTTTATTTATTTATATAGGCGATTTAGGAGTTAATCAACATATTACAACAGTAACAAACAATTTTAAATGCTCAGTTATGTTTGAATCAGTGATACCAAAATCACATAAATCAACTGATTTTAGGTGGAAACTTAGCTTCCTTGATCCATCAGTAATCTCAATGATTTCTGTTGAATCTTTGGTGTCATTATTTTTAAAATAATATTAAATAATTACAATAAATTTATACCTGTTAGTTTTTTTTTTTTAAAAAAAAGATACTATTGAAGCTCATATTATTTTTTAATAACCGTTATTTGTTTTTTTGTATTTTTTTTATATTTTTTTTTTTATTATTTTTTTTTCTTTTTTTTTTTTTTTTTCCTACCTATATACTAATATATAAATATTTTAAAATATGTTTTTTTTTTTTTAAAAAAAAAAAAGTATTTAGTTGAGACTCTTTTTCTTTGCGAACTCAAGAGACAAAACAAGGTAATCGTATCTGTGACCATTGAGTTGTTTCAAAGCCTTTTCAGCTGAATCAAGATGATTGTAAGTAACGTAAGCGAAACCCCTAATATTTTTTAATGAAAAAAAGGTTTAATAGTGATTAGTATACACTCATGGAGATTGAGATGAATCAATCAATCAATCAATCAATCAATCAATCAATCAATCCTATTTTATAAATATAATGAAACATACTTTGATAAACCTTCGATTGATTTTGGAATTGAAACTCTGCTGACTGGACCGAATTGGCCGAATAATTCGTGAAGATCTTTTTCAGTTGCATTTTGTGAAAGATTGGAAACCATAATACTTGGTACATCACTACCACTTGGTGCAGAGCCAGTATATCCACCTCTTAAGTTTGGTGCAATGTATTTGTTTGAAGCTGGTTTCTCTTCTTTTTCTGATTTTTGTGGTTGAGTGGCTGAAAAAAAAAAAAAAAAAAAGTTTTAGAGAATATAATTAGAATAAATGAAAATAATTTCAATTAAAGGAGGATGAGGCTATAGGTATAATAGTTGGGGAGAGGGGAAAAGAAATAAAACAGTCATAGTATCCAAATATAAACTTTGTATCTTCTATTTGTTATCGTTTTCTTTGGTTGTCACTGTTCTTATTCTGTTATTTCGTAGACTTTTTTTTCAGTGATTATTTATTTTCAAATAAAAAAAATGAAATGGATTGATTTAAAGGGATATAGTAGTTTGCAACAAAATTTGAAATAACTTAAAATTTAAATAGCTATGTAATAAAAAATATCCTTTTCCTATCCTCCTCATCTTGATGGTGCTATATAAAATAAAAACAAATCTTACTTAATTCTAAGGCATCCTTGTATGGACATTTGGTGGTGAAATGGTTCTTTTTACAAATTCTACATCTAACGACATCTTTTTCTTCTTCTTTCTATATAATTCCCATTGTATAAAATAAGAATAAAAATAAAATTTAAAGGATATTATTATTAGAATAAAAAAATGAAATGAAATGAAATAAATAAAATAAAACAAAGGTAACATACAACTTCAGCACCTCTAGCTAATATTAAGAATTGCTCATCACCATATGCTGTATTTTCTAAACCAGTTTTATTTTTGCATTCACCGAATTTTTCCCATTTCTTTCTTTCATCAACTTTTCTATTTCTTTTTACAGTAATTTGGTATTCTTGATATCTTTTAATAACTTTAACTTCTTCACCTTTTTCATTTTTAACGATAACTTCGCTAGTTTTTTCAATTGGTACTCTGTTGTCCCTGTTTAATATGAATATTTTATAAAATACAATTAGAGGCCAAAGAATAATTTTTTTTTTTTTTTTTTTCTTTTTTTTTAAACAATCCATGCTAAGCATATTAGACAAAAAGGAAGTAACATACATTGTTGTAGATGTCATTTTTGATTATATTTATAAACTTCACACAAAAAAAAAAAAAAAAAATAAAATAAAAAAAATTGAATTCACGACAAAAAAAAAAATTGAAAAAAAAAAAAATAAAATAAAAAAAAATTTAAAAAAAAATAAATATTGAGCAAAAACACAGAAACACAAATAAATATTATTTATTGAAGATTTTTTGTGGTTAAAAAAAAAAAAGAGAAAAATGGAGGAAATTAGGGAAAAAAAATATAATTACATATTAAAATTTAGTTACTAATACTTTCTTTTTTTATTTTTTAATTTTTTAATATTTTTACAAAGAAAAATTTGCACAAAAAAAAAAAAAGAGAAAAATTAATATTTTGTTTGGAATGGAAAAATTTTTGAAATTGATTTGGAATATATTTGATTGGGTGGAGTTGAGTCTAAATCTAAATTCCAACATTGTGGTGGTAGTTCGAATAACTGAGAATTTGCCTCATTCACGAAATTATAAAATGTCAATAATGAAAATCCTGGTGGATATGATGGAGTATTATGGCAATTTAATGACATGAAATAACAATTATCTGAATTTACAATCAAAGTATTTGCTGTATAGTTGTTAGTTTGGGGATACTCTAAAAATTCAATATTAACACCACCCATTGTACCTTGACTTACCAAATCTAATGGTGGAATGGTAAATTGAGTCTCTGGGTCAATCTTTCCAACTGAACAATTTCCACCTAACAAACTGTCCAAAAAATATTGAGTTCCCTACAAATAAATATATATAAAAATGTTGTTTTTATTTTTATTTTTATTTTTTTTTTTTTTGTAAATTTTTTTTAATATACAATTTACTTCTTAAATTAAAAAAATAATTAAAACTATATTTTACATTAGATTTAAAAGCAATAGTTATACCCTCTTCCCAAATTGAGTTTTCATTTCTTCTATATTGATAAAAAATATAACCATTATCAAAATCAGCTGAAAATAAGCCAGCCTCATAAAATGTCATTTGGTCTAATTCACCAGTCAAAGGATTCATATAGTTTGCATTGTAAGCAGAGTTTATGTAATCATAGGTGATACCTTTAAAAAAATTTTCTGAACCTTTAAAAAAACATTGAGATGGTGATGGTGATGATGATGATGATGATGATGATGATGAAGAGAATGAAAATGATTCGACAATATTATTTACAAATAAAATAAGTATAAAAATTAAAGAGATTTGCATTTTTTTAAAATTAAAAAAAGATTTTTTTTGATTTTTTTTTTAAATTGCCAATATAAAAAAAAAAAAAAATAAAAAAAAAAAAAAAAAAAGATTTTTGAAAGTCTGATTTTCAATTCCAAAAAAAAATGAAAAAAAAAAAAATTGAAATAAAATAAATTAAATCCTTTTGTGAAGTTTTGAGTTTAATTTAAGATATTTTTACATTAATATAGAAGTTTTTTATTTATATTGTTTTGTTTTTTTTTCTAGTTTTTCTTTTTAATTACTGAATAATTGTTAATATTTAGTTTCTGACAATCATCATTTTAACAAATTCATCGTAGTTAACTTGACCATCACCATCCAAATCAGCTTCTCTAATCATTTCATCAACTTCTTCGTTGGTGAGTTTTTCACCAAGACTGGTCATAACGTGTCTAAGTTCAGCAGCTGAGATGAAACCATTACCGTCTTTATCAAAAACTTTGAATGCTTCACGGATTTCTTCTTCAGTGTCAGTATCTTGCATTTTACTATTGTTAAGAGGAGAAAAAAAAAAAAATTGGTTAATTTCAAATTAGAATTAATATATTTGATGTTATAATTTTATTATTATTCTCAAATACATACCGAGCCATCATGGTTAAAAATTCTGGGAAATCAATGTTACCGTTACCATCAGCATCAACTTCATTGATCATATCTTGTAATTCAGCTTCAGTTGGGTTTTGACCTAATGATCTCATAACAGTACCTAATTCCTTTTAATGCAATTATGTTAATATTAGATTGATAGTAAAAATTTTAATTATTGCCATTGGCATAGTATACATACTTTGGTGGTAATTGAACCATCACCATCTTTATCGAATAAAGAGAATGCTTCTTTGAATTCAGCAATTTGTTCTTCAGTTAAACTTTCTTGTGATGCCTAGTTATTTATTTATTTTTAATTAGTATTTTATTATTTTAATTTTTTTGTGTTTTTAATTTTATTAATTTGATATTTTTTTATTATTATTTTTTTATTAAATTATATATGTTTATTTTATTTTTTTTTTAAAAAAAAAAGGACTGAAGTTTTTATTTTTATTTTTGTTGAATGTTTAAAAAGTGTACAATTGAACACTTATGATTTATGGATAAGCCCTTACCATTTTTATTTATGTGAGAGGGAAAATAATAATAAAAAAAAAAAAAAAATATCCTTTTTTAAAAAAAAAAAAAAAATTCAAAAAAAATTAAAAAAATTCAAAAAAAATTAAAAAAAAAAAATAAAAATTCAAAAAAAAATAAAAAAATTTATAATAAAATGGCTTTCAAACCCTTCAGTTTTTTTATTTTGCACACAAAATTGCACAACAAAAATTTGTATCGATTTTTTTTTTTTTTTTTTTTTTTTTTTTTTTGATAATTATTTTTGATAATTAAATATTTTCTCATGTCAAATCAAATGAATCACTGAACGATCTTATTGATATTATTTTAAAAATCAGATAGTTTTTAATATATTAGTATATAGTATTAATTATAGCAATTATTAGACTTTTTTTTTTTTTTTTTTTTTTTTTTTTTTTTTTGGATTTTCAAATAAAAATTTTTAAATTAAATAATTTTTTTTTTTATTTTCTATTTTTATTATGTACAGTTTTTTATCAATATTTTTTCAATTATCATTATTGTAATTCTTGCTGATGTTGTGGTTGATCAATTAAATTATTATTTTCCATTAAATTAAATAATTGTAAATGATAAGTGTGAATTGAATCGACCAAAGTTGAGAAGCTTTTAAATATTTCTCTTTTCTCTTTTTCATGATTGGATTTCAATTGAGCTATTGAAGCTCTTACAGAGTCTAATTCCTTAATTAAATGATCGATTTTAATTTGAGTAGATTCTCTTTCCTTTTCGATGAGAGCTTTTTGATTTTTTAATTCACTCTGCAAGTTCATTAAGTCTGCTTTTTTAGCTATATAGTTATCTCTATTCCTTTTAAGGTTTTCATCCAATAACAATAGATCACCATTAAATTTTTGAATATCCAGTTCTAATTCATTCATTTGTCTATTTTGATCTTGATTGACTTTTAAAGTTTCTTTTGAAAGTTTTTTAGTGGATTTATAGATTTTATTCTCCTTTTGGTAAGTTTCAACCAATTCCAGAGTGGTTTGAATATTTTTATTAATCTTTTCCAATTGTTTGAATTTATTTTGAAGTTTTGACATTGTAGGTTCAAACTCTTTTAAACCATCTTTTTTAATCGAAAGTCGATGTTTCATATCTTGAAGAACCTTTTTAATTTTATCAGGTGAAGGTACAATCAGTGCCTCCATTCTAGAGCATTCTTCAATGGTATTCTCGATAGAAGATGCAAGATTGGTGATGTCTTGTTTGATCGATTCATTTTTATTGGTTTTTATTGTTATCAATTTACATTGTTCATTTTGATAATGATTAGCTTGTTTTAGACGTTGATCATCCTGTTGAAGTTGTTCCATTAAACCATTTACAATTAAATCTTTTTCATTCTTTTTCATTCTTTTATTCTCCAATTCTTCCAATAGTTTTTGTTCTTTTCCAAGTGTTAGATCACGTTCTTCACAATTTGTTTTATTAAATTTATCGAGGTCAGAGTAGATGGAGATTTTCAATTCCATAAATTTACCAAGATTAATTATACCACTAAACATTTTTCTAACTCTTGCTGCCTCTGGTTTATAGATATCTTTGTAGGTGAAATCAAATAGTCCAACTACTCTCATTAAATTGCTCATTGCTCTTAAGAATGTTATCTCTCCAATTGCTCCATCTTGTGTAAATAGCTCAACACCTTGTGTTAATTTATCAATACCATACTGATTGGGATGATGACTCGTTGATTTATTATATCCTGTGAATGTAACTAAAATATCCTCACAAAATTCCCTTATCATTGGTGCTGTTGGTTGATTTAATTCTTCCTTTGTAAAATGATGTCCCATTTCACTGAGACATGTTATAATCTCTGGATTGGGTAAAATTGGAAAACTATATGACATTTTATTTCTTTTAATCTTTTTTTCACTAATCCCATATAAATTAATTAAAATTAGTTATATATTTTTTTTTTTTTTTTTTTTTTTTTTTTTTGTTTTATTAAAAATAAAAAAAAATTAAAAAAAAATTAAAAATATTTGAAATTTTATAAAAAAAAATTGGCGCCAAAGTATAATATTTGTGGTAGTTAATTTCTTTTTTTATTTTTTATTTTTTTTATTTCCAATTTAATATTTTTATTTTAAAAAAGATTATATAAACTACATTTTGGTAGGGGAAATAATATTATGTATAATATCTAAAATCCTTTAAAAAGATATTCATTGTGATTTTGGGGTAGTAGATTGTATTGTTTATTTACTATTTTATTATTTATTTTTAATTTTTTTTAATTTTTTTTTTTTTTTTTTTTTTTTTTTTTTATAAGTTCCCCCCAAAAAACAAAGATAAATATTGTTGGTATATAAAATTAGATATTTTGAAAAAGTATTTAGATTACTAAGAGGCCATCGACATCCTAATTTTTTTTTTGAATTTTTTTGAATTTTTTTTTTATTTTTTTTTGAAAAAATAAAAAAAAAAATTTAAAAAAATGAAAATTTGAGATAGAATTAGCCAATTCTCTCAGCTTTTTTTATATTAACAAGCCTTTTTTTGGTCATATTATTTGATCAAAAAAAAAGGACTACTCTCAATATTTTTATTATAATCTTTATGCTTTGTGGTTATATTCAAAGATAGAAAAAAAAAAAAAAAATAAAAACAAAAATAAGGATAAAAATAAAGATAAAATGACGAGTTTGCTTGGGTATGCTTATAAAATTAATTCACACAAGAACTCACCTACCTCAAAAGATAAAAAAAATAGAAAATAACAAAATAAATATAAAAAAACAAAAAAAAAAAAAAAAATACACCCACTTGTGATACTATTATTAGTATTTACTGTTAATAGTATTCACTTAAAAGATTAATAAATGACCTTTAGAATATGAATTCACACATAAAAAAATAAAAAAATAAAAAAATAAAAACAAAAATAAAAAAAAAATAAAAAATACAAAACAAAAATTAAATTTTAAAAATTAAATAGAAACACAAACAAAAAAAAAAAATTAGAGTAACAGAGAAAAAGAAATAGCTTCTAAAAAAAAAAATAATAGAATAAACAATATAAATTATAAAATAAATTAATAAAATAGATTATAAATAGAATAAGCAATATAAATAAACTAAATAAAGATTTAATACCATTTATAAAAAAAATTATTATACAAAACTAATATAACATTACAATCTATGTACTTTTAAATAAAATAAATAAAAAAAAAAAAAAAAAAAAAAAAAAAAATGATAATATTATTTATGCCATTTAGTTTAATGTGGATAGTTGCAGGAGTATGTAGTGGTGTTGCAATTTTATTATCATTTTACCTTATATATAAACATTTAAGAAATTATACAAATCCAGAATTGCAAAAATATATAGTTAGAATATTAATTATGGTGCCGGTATGTTTAGTATTATGATTATCATTATATCATTGAATTTTAGATCTGATATTAATACTTAATATTAATATGTTTAAAGATTTATTCAGTTGACAGTTGGTTATCATTAAGATTTGTAGATTTAAGTTTATATTTTGATGTTGTTAGGGATACATATGAAGCATATGTATTATATTGTTTCTTTTCACTTATTGTAGCATATGTAGAGAGAGATTTTGATTTAGTGGAGTTACTTCATAGCAAAGAGCCATTGTCTCATCCATTTCCTTTGACTTGTTTACCAAAAATAAAGTTAGATCGTGATTTTCTTACCAATTGTAAGAGATTCGTTTTACAGTTTGTCTTTATAAAGCCAATTGTTGCAATCATATCTTTGGTTTTAGAGACTCAAGGTAAATATGGTGAAGGTAAATTTCAAGTAGGAACAGGATATGTTTGGTTGACCATTGTTGAGAATATTTCAGTTGGCGTAAGTTCAACATATCTCATTATCATTATTTTCATACAAGTTTACGTTAATAAGTTATTTATATAAGATTCTAATTCTTCATTCACTCTCATTTATTCATTTGTTATTCATTTACTTGTTTATGTGTTTATTTATTCATTCATTGGTTTATTGTTTTATACAGTTGAGTTTGTATTTTTTAGTATTATATTATAAAGCAATGGAGGAAGAATTAAAACCATTTAGGCCATTCGGTAAATTTTTATGTATAAAGAGTATTTTATTTTTTAGGTAAGTAGTTTCATAATATCAACTTATCTTCAAGGATTTGATTTGAATTTCAACTTTTAATTTAAAACTCAAGTTTAATTTTATCTAATTTCAATTTTATTATTATTATTATTATTATTATTATTATTATTATTATTATTATTATTATTATTATTATTATTATTATTATTATTATTATTATTATTATTATTATTATTATTATTATTATTATTATTATTATTATTATTATTATTATTATTATTATTATTATTATTATTATTATTATTATTATTATTATTATTATTATTATTATTATTATTATTAGTTTTTGGCAAAGTATTGCAATTTCATTTTTAGTATATTTTGGAGTTATATCTCCAATTGGAGATTGGTCTGTTGATAATATATCCTCAGCTCTTCAAGATTTCATTACTTGCGTAGAAATGGTGATTTTAGCAATTTGCCATCACTTCTTTTTCAATTATCAAGAATTTAGAGACCCACATAAAGTACCCTTCATTTATGATAAAACTACAAAAACATTTTTCAATAATCCAAAAACAAATATTACACCAATCATAAAGGTAAAGCTTTTTTTTTTTTTTTTGGAAAAAATTTTTAGGAATGTTTATTAATTTTTATTCTTTAATTTACTACTAGAACTTTTTTACAAATGTTACAAATATTTCAGATGTCATTTCAGACACAAGAGAAACTTTTATTTTGCCTTTATTATCACCCGATCACCATCATCAAGCCAATACAAAAAAGAAAGACGAAGAAACCATTTTATTGGAGCCGGAAGACAAAGATGTTATAATATAGTTATTTTAAAATTTAGTTAATAAAAAACAAAAAATCTGGCCATTGGATACTTTAAAACTTTAAATTTGGTTAGTTGTAATTATTGTTGTATTTTATAAGAAAAAGATAAATTTTCATAAGATTACTTGTTGTAAAGTTTTTTTTGTTCGTCCTTGGGATAATTTAGATTTTTTTATTATTTTTTTAGTGGGCTATATCTTTGCGATAAAAAAGAAAAAATAAAAAATTTAAAAAACCCAAAAAAAAAGAATTAGATTTGATAAAAATAAATAGTTTTGTAAAGTTTATAAAAGTTAATTTTTTTTTTTTTTTGTATTTTATTATTTTTTTTTTCTTTTTGTTTTTTTTAAAATTTTTTTTTATTATTTTTTTTTTTTACTTCTCCATTTATCTTTTTTAAACTTGAAGTATCTTCTTTTGAATGTGAATTACGTAAGGAGTCTTTATTTGATGAATGTAGGGTACAATGATTTTTACAAGTTTGGCGTGTTGAGTATCATTACTGACGTCCAAAGCGGTTTGGATCACGAAGTTGGCATATTTATCTTGAAGCAAACTAAGGATATCAGCTTCGGTCAAAGCTTTGATGATCAATTCATAGGTTGGGGTATCAGCCAATTGAAGGCACTTTTCAATGACATTGGAACTGAACTTTTGGATGGATAATTCAGCAATGTTATCTTTGAGGGAGACTATCAATTTTGAGGAGTAGGCTTTGTTCTTTGAGAGGAGATGTTGAACGACATAGTTACCAAATTGGTCTTGTACCAACTTGAGAGAATGTTCGGTGATTTTATCGACCAATTTCTCCAATTGCTCGGGATTGGCATTATCTATGCAACGATTGACTACTGTACAACCAACTTTGTGGGTACAAATCTCCTCAATATTACCCATGATTGCATCACAAACAAATTGGTTGACTTCTGGTGAAAATTGTTTCAAAAATGATTGGATCAAGTAGTTACCCTTGTTATCTTTGGATAATTGGATTACCTTACCCTTGATGGAGGCAATGATGGATTCAACTTGATCTGGTGAGAGGTATTGAAGTAACTTTTGAATGCCATGAATACCATAGACATGACAGGCAAAAGTCTCGACACTAGGAGCGATCTTATCGACGATTTGTCTTCTTTGGTTGTTGTCACAATATTTCATTAATTGTGGGATCAAGTATTGACCATATGGATCGATCATCAATTCGTTCAAATGATCAAATACCTCGTTGAAAATCAATGTTACATGTTCAGAGTCTGGTTTCTCTTCTAATTTCTTTTGAAGGAATCTACAACCAGCTTGATATTTAGTGAGATGATAAATTTGACCAGTGATCTCTTCTAAACTTGTACACTTTGGATCTTGATTGTTCAATCCAATTGAACTCATCGATACAGATTTGGTCATTGGCTTTCTTGGTTGGTGGTCTGATGATTTCTTTGTTGGTGAGACAGAGTCATCTTTTGCACTACTGTTCATTCCACTTCCAATATTACCAAGGGTGGATGAGTAAATGTTTGTATTGATTTTGCCACCTGACAAGTTTGGTAATCCAGTGGAGATTGAGTTGGCTGATGAACTTAAACTACCATTATTTGGTTTAATGTTACTAAAACTTATATTACTGTTACTATAGTTATTATTATTACTAGCGAGGTTTGTTTTGTTTGGTGATTTTAATGATTCGCCATTTAATTTACCGGCGATTACTGGCATCGATGGTGATTTTTTCATTTTACCTCCACTTGGTTGGAATGTTGTTGGTGTAGTAGTGTTGGTTGATGGTGAAGTTGATGGAGTGGAAGTAGTGGTTGTGGTGGATGTTGGTGGCGATACAATATTGCTTGATGTATTTGGTGATGATTCATTTGAAAAACCTGGTGGGATTATTGAACTTAGACCGCTACCAGATGTATTTAATTTTCTTGGTGATTTGAATGCAGGTTGTTGTGTGTTTGGTGTGGTCGATGTTGCTGGTGAGGAGGTCGATGAAGTTGATATTGAGCCAGCAGATGAATTTAATGATGATGATGAAGATGACGATGATGGATGTCCAATTGGCTGTTGTGACGATAAGGGTAGAACTGGAATTGATGGAACAGATTCAACCTTTCTTGGTGATCTCAATGGTGGAAGTGATCCAGAAATTGACGAATTTGCTGCATGTGTGGAGAAAAATGAATTCAATGGTGTTGGAGACATCTGTGATGGTTCAACATCTCCTAAAAAAACAAAATTTTGAATTGGTCCTCCGATATCTGGTATTCTTTTTTGATTATAATCATCTAAAATAATAATTAGTATAGTTTTTTTTTTTTTTTTTCTATTTTAATAATCTACATACCAACTAAAAATGATTTTCCAAGATTAGACTCTGAGAATACCAACCTCATCATACTCATTAAACCATCATCTTTTGAATTTAAGATGATTGATTTTAATCTTTGGATGATTCCTCTATACTCATGTGTTTGATTGTTTTCCAAATCAATATTGTTATTGAATAATTCACCACCACCTAAATGAGGTGCACCTATTGGTTGTTGTGGCTGCATTATATTTTGAGAAAATTCTTTAGTTTTGTTTTTATCAAATTTTTTTAAAAAATCTTTTATGGATAAATGAAAAAAAAATATTTTGAAAAATTAATTTAATTTTTTTTTTTTTTTTTACAATTTAAAAATGTGTGTTTAATTGTGGTGTGAGTGTGTTTATTAAAAATATATAAATTATTGGTATTAGTATTTGTTTTTATATTTATAAAAAAGAATATTCCAATCAATCAATCAATATGGTATTTATTAACGACATACCTGATGTATAAACTATTTTTTGCTTTCTATCGACATCATCAAAACTACTATTATTGTTGTTATCATCTTGCAAAGTTGCAGATGAAAAGTTTTGGATGTTTGGACTTTCAGTTTTATTGTTTAAAACTTCTGTCATTGCGAAAAAAAACCTAGGATCCATAAAATTATAATATTGAATATTTGTATTGGAAGACGAACAAGTATTGGTTGATGTTATTTTTGAAAAAAATATTTATTATATTAATAAAATTATTAATATAATTATCTTTTTTAAAAATTGGGAAAGAAAAACAATAGGGAAAAAAAATAAAAAAAAAAGAGAAATTAAAACCACAAAAAAAACAAAATTTTTTTATAAACAAAAAATGATATTGTAGTAGGGGGTGTGGTAATAAAATGAAAGGGGGGGGGGTGTTGTAATTTATTCTTTTAAAAAGTTTTTAAAATAGAATTGTAATGGTGCTTTTGTTTGTTTTTTTTTTTGAAATTATAGTAATTGTAATATTATTTTACCAATGTATTATTATTATTTTTATTAAAAGAATAGTGAAAAAAAAAAAAAAAAAAAAAAAAAGAAAAAGAGGTATGAAAATTTTGAGACAAATGCCAAAATAATTAAATATCCAAAGGTCCAAAAAAAAATCTATTTTTGATTATTCTTTAAAATTATTTTGCTTTGGAATGAAGATGTTATTGTTATATAGGATGATGTTATAATAGTAATTTTATAAAATAGTAATAATAGTATTGTTGTTGTTGTTGTTGTTGTTGTTGTTGTTGTTGCTATTATAATTGATTATTGTTATTTAAATATTTGAAGAAAAAAAAAAAAAAAAAAGATTTTATAAAAAGGTTTTTTTTTTTATTATTATTTTTTTTATTTTTAATTTTTAAAATTCTTTTTACCAACACAACAATTTAGTTTTTATATTTAATTATTATTAATAATATTTAAAAATACTTTTTAATATGTAAAAGTAAAAATAAAGGAAAAATTGGGTATATGGTTTGATGGCACAATTTTAAAAAAAATAAAAAAAAACACACAGCACATAAACAAAAATGTGGAATATATATTTGGATTATGGTGGTGTTTATGTGAGTGTTTTGAACGAATGTTGACTAAAAGAATAAATTTTATGTGTGGGTGTGTTGTTTTTTTTATTTTTTATTTTTTTCATTTTCTATTTTAAAAATAAGGTGGGGTGTGTTTATTATTATAGTGTTGTTGTTGTTAACAATATAAAATCTAAAGTGCGTGTTATGTAAATAATTAATTGTGTGAAGGGTGGTCATAATTTTAAATTAAGCCAAATTTCACCAATGAACACATATAATATATCAAGTATGAATGTGTTAAATTTTAATTTATATACACGATAGCAAACTAATGAGATGGGTTGGCATAAAAAATATATTTGTATAGATTTGGAAGAAAAATTATGATTTTATTTAACACAACTTAAAATAAAAAATAAATAAATTAAAAAATCACACCAAATATATTAAAAAAAAAAGTCATTTTAATTTAATTTCTATAGTCGCAAAAGGGATATATTGTGTATTAAAATAATATGAAATAAAATAAAATAAAAAAAAATTTATAAAACCGAAAAGAAACAATGAAATATATCAAGTACTATACTTTTAGATTTAAATATTTAATTATTACAAAAAAAAAAAAAAAAAAAATAAAAGTGTTGTTTTTTTGTTTTGTTTTTGTTTTTGTTTTTTTTTTTTTTATCAAACAAAATAGAAAAAAAAAAAGAAATATGATAATCTGGATTGTTTTAATAGTATAATTATTTTAGTTTATACATACCAATTGTTGTTATTATTGAAAGAAAAAAAAACTATTAATCAGATAATAATAAATTTATTTGCTATGGAAATAAACTATTACTATGATTTTTATAATAATATTGGATTATTTTTTAGGTTGACAAATTTGAAATTATTCTTTTTTTTTTTAAATTAAAAAATTTTATATGTATTCTTTTTTTAAAAAAAAAAAAATTATTATTATTATTGTTGTAATGTTAATTTCAAGATTTTGTTGTTTTATTATTATTATTATTATTATTTATTATTATTATTGTTATTATTATTATATTAATTTTATATATTTTATATTTTTTTTTTTTTTTTTTTTTTTTTATTTGATTGTTATTATTGTTATAATTTTATTACTAAAATGGAGCTTTTTCACTTCAATTATTATTACTTTAATATTATTATTGTTATATTACTTTAAATTAATTTGATATATTATTGCTATTATTTCAAGAAAAAGAATGAAAACTATATAAAAGGTGTAAATGTTTGGGGAAAATATATATGAATGTATAAAAAATTAATAAAAGAAAATTTTTAAAAAATTTATTTAAAAAAAAAAAATTAATTTTAAAAAAAAAAAACTTTTTTCTTTTCCAATGTTTTTTTTTTGTTTTTCCTTTTTTGGATCTTTTGTTGAAGAGATTTTTATTTGGGGAAAAATTTAAAAAAAATTAAAATTTTTTTAAAAAAAAAATAAAAAAAACCTTTTGTCTCTCATCAATGTGACCTAAACCCTTTTGTTCATTGAATAAATTGTTTTGCTATAAAAAGTTTTTTTTTAAAATTTTTCTTTTTTCTTTTAATTTATATCATCACTTTAGAGATTGAATTTTTTTTTTCCCATTAAAAAAGAAAAAAAAAAAAAAAAAAAATGAAAAAAATTATACTTGAAATTGTAAAAAGGTCTTATAAAAAAATTTTATTTTCAAAAAACATACCTTTGTATTCTATTAGATAAGGTTGATATGGGGATATATGTTTAATGAAATATTGTATTGGATTTTTATGATTTTATTTTCGTAAAAAACAAGCTGTGTGTGATGAAAAAAAAATCAACTTAAAAAAACAAATTTGTGGTGAAAATGATTATTATTATTTCTTT
The DNA here is from genome assembly GCA_036169595.1 of Dictyostelium firmibasis. Lineage (NCBI taxonomy): Eukaryota > Evosea > Eumycetozoa > Dictyosteliales > Dictyosteliaceae > Dictyostelium > Dictyostelium firmibasis. The sequence continues at coordinate 2,405,784 of CM069765.1, read as the reverse complement.
TTTTTTTTCTAAAAAAATAATCTGAGTGTGATATAAAGAAAAAAAAATAAGAGAAGGAATAATAAAGAAAAGATAAAGACAAAAAAAAAAAAATAAAAAATAAAACTAAAAAAAAAAACAAGTAATAGTAATGGTATTAAAATGTATCTGTACAACGAAATTAAAAATAATTTTTTTTTTTCTTTTTTTTTGTGATTTTATAATAAAAAAAAAAAAAAAAAAAAAAAAAAAGTCTCTACTATTGAAAAATAGATTTTTTTCTAAATTTTTTTTATTTTAATTTTGATTTTTTTTTCAATATTTTTTTTTTATTTTTTTATTTTTTTATTTTTTTTTTTTTTTTTTATTTATTTTCTCACCCAAAAAACAATCTAAATATAATGCGTGTTCTCTCGTTTAGAATCTATCGATTGGTTTTATTTGTAAAAAAAAAAAAAAAAAAAACTGCATACCTGACATAATTTTAGTGTTTTATGCTGTTGGGGGGGCCATTAAGCTGAATTGTTAATTTGTGATTTTTCTCGCCTATAAAAAAATTTCATATGAAACAAAATTTTTTTTTTTTCCTAAACTATTTTAAGTGCAAACATCATGGAGCGTTATTTTTAGGAGCCTATTATTATGAACTAATTATAGGAATGAAATGGTTTTTTTTTTATATTTTATATTAAACTTATCTAATTTTAACATCCACTTATTTTTCATAGGCTTGTATTTTTAACAAATTTCAACTTTTTTTTTTTTTTTTTTTTTTTTTTTTTTTTTATTATTAATATTAAAGAAATGAAGATTTAAGAACTGATAAAAAAGGTTTTTTTTTATTTCTAATTTTTATTTTATTTTTTTAAAAAAAAAATTTTTTTTGTCATTTTAATTTTTTTTTTTTTTGGTTTGTGATGGGTTGATTTCTTTTTTTTTTTTTTTTTTTTTTTTTTTGCTTTTTTTTTGCTTTTTTTTTTTTGCTTTTTTTTTTGCTTTTTTTTTTTGTTTAAAATATATTAAATATAAGTGAAAAATGGTTTAACCATCAACTTTTAATTTTTTATTTTGATTTTCGAGAGTTTCATCATTACTATTATCAGTTAGAATACTAACAATTGGTTGAGGATTTGAATTTAATTGATTGCTATCTCTTTTGAGCGAGGTTGGAGATAATAATGAGGTTGGGGAGGAGGAGGAGGAGGAGGAAGAAGTTGGAGATGAAGATGAAGGTGAAACAGGTTTCTCATCAATAACACATTTAACATGAATAATTTTTTTAGTTTTATTATCAATTTGAACTCCTCTATACATCCAATCCTCTGATTCACTGTCCCAAAACTTTTCGAATTTTTCTCTGCACACTGGACAACTTGTTTGGTCATCATCAGCAACCAATGTTGGTTCTATCTTTACTTCAACCTCTTTTTTAGTATCATTAAAAAATGGAATTGCTATTATAAGTTTTTGAACATTTTTTAAATAAAATAGAAATTAAAGTGAATAGAAAAAGAACAAAGGCAATAAAAATAAAAATAATAAAAATAAAAATAACAATAAATAAAAATGAGAATAAAAAAAAAAGAATTAGTAACGGTTTATTTCTTAAAATTTTTTTTTTTAATTTCTATATTTTTTTTTACTTACAAGGCTGTTCAGAGATATCAACAGATGGATCAAATTTAAAACCGATCCAAGATTCCTCTGGTAAATACCAAGCTCTTGACATAGGGTGTTTGGCACGTTTCTTAATTCTTTGATTGACCTTGTAATGATGATCCATGTGTTGATCCATTTTATCTTGAGTTTTAAATCTAGCAGAGCATGTTTTACATTGCAATGGATAACCTTTATAAAGATCTTCATACAAACTAAATTCGCCTCTTTAATTTGTGAATTTTAAAAAATAAAAATTAATATGGGTTTCATTAAAATTAATAAATGTATATCAATATTTGTCTCTTTCATTTTTATTCCTTTGATATGGTTTTTTCAATGTATTTTTTCACAAAGAAAAAATCTTTTTAGGTGAAAAAAATTGGAAAAAAAAAGAAAAAGAATGGTGTCCATAGTCAAATAGAATATATAAAATTTAAAATATTAAATATATATGTATATGAATGAGTATAGGGGAAAATAAATACTTTTTATTATCAACTGATCCAGTTCTGAAATTTGATTCAATTGATAAAGGAGATTGAGAAGGTGACATTGATGATCTAATGTTGCCATTGTTGTTATTATTGTTATTATTACTATTATTATTATTATTATTAATATTATTAATATTATTATTATTATTATTAATATTATTATTATAATTATTATAATTGTTCATCATTGGTAAATTTGTTGATAGTTTTGGTTCACCCAATTGATATTTCTCTTGGAGTACTTTAAAATCAATTTTAAGTTTATTATATTGTTGTGGGGTATGAGGGCCTTTAAACAAAGTATTTTTCAACTGTTGAAGGTAATTTTTTAACTCATCAACTCCACTCTTATCAGAAGGTAATCCTTCAAAAAACTCAATCAATGAAAAGAAATAATTTTGATCCAGAGTAATTTGTTGGGTATTGATTTGTTGTTGTGGAGGTTGTGGTGGTGATTGTGTTGCTTTTGGTATCATTGGGAAATTAATATTTGCAATGCTTGCAAAATATGATGGGATTGGACTATTATTACCTTTATTAAAATTATTATCAATATTTGGAGAATTATTCATAGTATTAAACATATTACTATTATTATTATTATTATTATTATTATTATTATTATTATTATTATTAGTAGTAGTATTATTATTGCTATTCATATTCATATTTATATTATTATTCATACTATTATTGCTCATATTATTATTATTATTACTATTATTATTGTTATTATTAAACATATTTTGATTATAAAAGTTATTTGACATGTTGTTGTTGTTATTATTATTGTTGTTGAAATTAATTGGGTTCATTCCAGTCATACCTTGATTTCTATTTACCATATTTTGATTATTGTTCATATTATTCATCATATTTTGATTATTATGCATCCTATTGTTATTGTTATTCACCATATTTTGGTTGCTCGCCATATTCATATTGCTCATCATATTCATTCCATTCATCATATTTATATTATTCATTCCATTCATGTTATTCATATTCATATTATTCATATTCATATTGTTATTATTCATATTCATATTATTATTATTCATATTCATATTATTATTATTATTAACATTATTATTATTATTATTATTATTATTATTATTACTATTATTATTATTATTATTATTATTAAATCCAAAATTTTGAGGAGCGCTTCCTTTAAATCTTGGATCGATTGGTTGTGGTTGTGATTGTTGATGAAAGTTTGAATTGCTTTGTATTTGGTTATGAGTGTTAAATGGTCTTTGTTGGTTTGGGTTCATGGTTTGGTTTGGAAGTTGTTGATTATTGCTTTGCATTTGGTTTTGATGAATAGATGGCCTTTGCTGTTGATTACCTTGGAAATTTGTTTGTGGATGAGGGTTTGGAGCAACTCTATTTTGGACTTGTGGTGGTTGATGGCTATTTGATGTTAAAGGTGGTCTGCTATTGGCACTGGCATTACTACTATTGTTATTGGTACTGTTACTTGGTTTTCTTGGATATTGAACAGCAATTCTTTCAAATTCGGACGATAGTTGTTGTTGAATTTGTGTTAATAGAGCAGAATTGACCAAGGACCTTTCTTTCCAAATATTATATAGGTTTAGCATTGATGATTTTGTTTGGTCGTCAACACTTTCAAATGAACTAACATAAATATCGACAATGTTCTTTGAAAAAATGGAATTGTATACTTTGCTAACATTTTTATTCAAAGAATCAAGAAGATAGATTGAAGTTAATTTAGTTTTTGGCGAATTACTCTAAATGAATATAAAAATAATAAAAAAATGGAAAAAAAAGTTAAAAAATAAAAATAAATAAATGAACAATAAAGTTAAAACAAAATCAAATATTAGAATCTACTTTTGTAATATACATATGTATTACTTATTTTATCTTTATAATCTCAAAAAAAAAAAAAAAAAAAAGAAATTGATTTATTAAATGTAAAAGAAAAAAAAATGTATTGCCGTATATTTTTTTTTTCTTTTTTTTTTTTATTATAAAGTTGTTTTTGTTGTTTTTATTTTTGTATTTGCTGTTACTGTATTTTTTATTACTACTATTTAAAATAATTACCTCTTTAATATTTTCCTCGACTATTGTGGCAATTTCATTAGCTACTACTTTATAGATGGCTGATAGTTGAGTCAAATCCTTAATGATATTTGCATCGTTACTCTTTAAAGTTATTAACTTTGCTTTAAATTCATTAATCATATCAGTATGAGATTTTTCCTCCATTCTTCCGCCTCTATGACTGCTACTATTACTATTATTATGGCTGTGGTTACTACTGGAAATGTTTCTTTGCTGCGGTGTTATTTGTTGTGTTACTACTGCTCCTACTGATGCTTGTGGCTCTTCTGTCATTATAACAAATAAAAAAAAAAAGAAAAAAAAAAACAATTGAAAAAATTAACACAATATAAAAAACAAATAAAAATTATTTGACTTTTAATATTAGTGAGAGGAAAAAATAATATAAAAAAAAATAAAAAAAAAAAAATTAAAAAAAAATTTTTTAAAAAATTTTAAAAAAAAATTTAAAAAAAATTAAAATAAATTATTTTTTTTAAAAAAAAAAAAAAAAAAAAAAAAAAAAAAAAATTAAACCACAATTAATTTGTTTGGGCAAAAAAAAAAAAAAAACCTAATTAACTGGTAATAATAAAATTTACTAAATAATTTTATTATATTCATTATATATTATTATTATTATTATTATTATTATTGTTGTTGTTGCTTTAAAAAGAATTCGGCAATGAATCTTCTTTGGATTTTACCTGAAGCAGTTTTTGGGAAATTATCAGTGATAATAATTTTCTTTGGAACCTTGAAAGAGATTAATTTCTTTTGAAGGAATTGAGTGATTTCTTCGACTGTAAGTGATTGAGGTACTTTTGGAATGATAGCTGCCCAAATTTCTTCACCATATTTTTCGTCTGGAACGCCAAAGCAAACGGCCTCGAGGATTTTATCATTCTCCAATAGGGCATTGTCAACTTCTAATGGAGAGATTTTCTCACCACCTCTATTGATGATCTCCTTTTTTCTACCCTTGAGGATTAAATAGCCATCTTGATCTAAATAACCGATATCTCCAGTAAGGAACCAACCATCCTTGGTAAAGTTATCAATATTTGCTTGTGGATTATTATGATAACCATGCATAACATTCTTACCCTTAATGCAAACTTCACCTGCATCACCTTGTTTTTGATGCTCACCATTATCATTGACGATACTAATTTGAACATTGAATCCCTTACCAACACTACCAGGCTTTCTTGGTCCATCTTGTGGCAATGGATTCGATGCCATTTGATGTGATGCCTCTGTCATGCCATATGATTCAATTACTGGACAACCAAAGAATTGTTCCAATGTCTCTAATAAAGTTGGTGATAATGATGAAGATGATGATCTAATAAATCTAAGTAAACCTTTATTCGATGAGGTGGTAGATGACGATTGTTCAACATTGCAAAGGATAGTATGAATTGTTGGTACAGCACTATACCAATTTACACCAAATTGCTTAACTTGATTCCAAAATACACTTGCAGAGAATCTTTGTGGTACAACTAAACTAGCACCAGCATTGAAAGTTGAGAGACAAACACCAATTAAACCATGAACGTGGAATAATGGCATAACTACATATGAACAATCCGATGGAGTTAAATGGAATGTTGAAGAGATGTTGCCACTAGAGGTTGCTAAATTCTCATGGGTTAATGGTACACCCTTTGGTCTACCAGTGCTACCACTGGTATGTAAAAACAATGCTTTATCATCTTTATTTGGTACACCAGCTTCCAATTTAATTTTATCACCTTCATCTTCTTCAGATACTGTCTCACTAGAGAATATCAATTCATCATTGTTATTTGGATCTGTGATTATATAGTAAAGTTTACCATTTTTTTCATCCTCAACATTTACAATCTCCCAAACTTTAATACCTAATTCATTGGCTGATTTCAATGCTTCACTTAATCCTTTTTGAACGATAACAATATTGGCTCCCATATCTTTATAATAGAAATTAAATTCCTCACTCTTATATGCTGAATTTAATGGTGCTGCAATACATCTTGCAAAAGTGGATCCCTTTTTTTTATTTTTTTTTAAAAAAAAAGAAATTAATAAATAATAAAAAAAAAAAAAATAAAATAAAATTAATAAGAAGAGGGGGTGAGAAAAAAATAAAAATGGAAAAAAAATAAAAAAATATTTTTAATTTTTTTTTTATTTTTATAATTTATTTTTAATACTCACTAAGAAACAAGATAAAATTGGGTAACCATTTGTAATAACAATTGAAACAACATCACCAGTTTTAATACCTTTTTCAATTAATTTATTAGCAAAACTAACTGAATCATTTAAAAACTTTTGATATGTAATAGAGAGTGAACTAAATGATGAACTATCCGCTTTAGCAATTGGAATTGTTACCAATTTCTTTTTATTATCTCTTGATGTTGTATCTTTAAAAATTTGATATAATGTTGACATTTTTTAATTAAAAAATTAAATGAAAAAATATTTGCGCAAATATGAAAAATAAAAAAAAAAACAGTGGAAGTGGGTGAAAAAAAAAAAAATAAATTAATTTTTTTTTAAATACCAGACAAACTCAAAAAAAAAAAAAAAAAAAAAAAAAAAAAAAATTAAAAAAAAAATAAATAAAAATAAGATTAAGATTTTTATACCTTTTGTAATACAGATTCTGATTATGCATTACTTTGGTGTCATTAAACGATCAAATATTCTTTATTTTTGTTTTAGGTTTTTTTTTAATTATTTTAAAATTTTTTCGAAAACAAAGAGTTTTTTTATAGGGGAAAAAACAAAAAAAAAAAAAAAAAAAAAAAAAAAAAAAACAAATAAATAAATAAAAAACCTCAAAATTTAAATTTAATAAAAGAAATAAATTAATAAATAATAAAATTTCAAAAAAAAAGAATATAATTCTTTAACGTGTAAATGAATGAAACAATTGTTTTTTTTTTTTTTTTTTTTTTTTTAAAATTTTTTTTTTTTGAAATTTTTTTGAATTTTATTAAGGGGGAAAAAAAAAAATAAAAAAAGTAAAATTTGTTGTTCACTCTGTTTTCTTGCATTATAAAATAACAATAATATTAAAGATTCCATTATTCAAATAACATAGATTATTATGTGATGGTATCAAATAAAAGAGTAATAAAAGGTGAGTTTGAAAGACCTATTATCGTTGGATCAATTTCTAATTGGTTAGGTAAAAAAGGAGATGGTCTCACTCATACTCATAGATGGACTGCTTACATTAGAGGTATGAACAATGAAGATTTACCATTCATTAAAAAAGTGGTGTTTCATTTACATAATAGTTTCAAAAATCCAAATAGAGGTATTGTATTACACATTGGTTATAATATATAATTTTAATGTATATAGTGTTTGAGAGCAATAATAAAAAATAATAAATACTAACAATACCTACCATATACTACATATATATTATATTTTCATATATACTTTATTTCTATTATTGTTTACATATATATTTTTTTTTAAAAAAACAAAGCTGTTGAATCACCACCATACGAAATTAGTGAAACAGGATGGGGTGAATTTGATTTAAAAGTTACAATTTATTTCACAGATAATAGTGAAAAACCATTAGAGTTATTTCACTTACTAAGATTACATCCACCTGATGGTTCAATAAAAACAAAACATCCTGTAGTATCGGAATCTTTGGATATGTTAGTATTTAAAGATCCATCGGAATCATTTTACAATCTAATTAAATTACCAGATAAACCACCCGAGGTTTTAAATCCATCACTTCAAATTGCAGGTGATACACCAATGACAATCGCCGAGCAACTAGAGTTAAATAAAATTATCGATGCAAGAACAAAAGTAATCACTGATGTTCAAAAATATCGTGACACTTGTAAACAGAAAGAATCTGAAGCAATTTCACTCTATCAATCAATTCAACAATTAGATAAACAAAAATTAATTTTACAAAAGAAACTAGAAAAATATAATTTATTAAAAAATAGTAATAATAAATCGATGAATACAAATACTGCAAATATTTCAAATACTCCAATGCCAATAGATACACCTACTTCGTCAACCACACCTTCAACAATAACTACAGCTACAGCCACAACAATAACAACACCGATACCTCCCTCATAAATAACAAATATAATAAAATTGTAAATAGAAAAAAAAAAAAAAAATATATATATTATATTATTTATTTTATTTTTAATAATCAGTTTCAATCACACGGATAAAACCTTGACCTGAACCAAAAGCTAAACAATTTGAATAGTTTGTATTTTTATTCCAAGAGATATTTGTTAAATAAACTTTTGGATCAGGGAAATGACAAGATTCTAATGGTTTATAAACAAACATTGATTTACTTGCCAAGACAGCTCTTTGATTTGGAAAATCTTTTAACATTTTTGGTTTACTTAAAAATGTTAAAACCTCTTTTGAGACTTCATTGTTATTATTATTATTATTATTTGTTGTTTGAATTTTTTCACTATTTCCATCATTGTTTTCATTACTATTATTATTATTATTATCATTATTATTATTTTGTTTACTTAATTTTAAAGATTCATATTGAACCAAAGAATTTGATCTTATATTAAATTTATATCTTCTTTTATCATTTGATAGTGGATAGATTGTTAATTTACCATCAGAATCTACACTAGCACAATATTGTAAATTCTTTGAGAGATCAAGGTCCATAATATCATTTTCATGTGTAGGTAAACCTAGTTTTTGTAGGTTCATTAGACTGACAACCTTTATGGTTGTACCTTCTGACATTAATACAGCTGGTAACTTTGAATTTTGTGGCCAAATCATTACAGACTTTGAAAAGAAATCTCTTGGACAAGTAAATATTGGTAACGAAGAATTCCTTCTATCCCAAAAAATAGTTGATCTTTGATGATTGATCAAAAATTGATTCTTATCCAATGGATTAAATGAAACATCTGTTATACACTCTCTTTGATTATTACTAAATATTGGTTGAACGAAAAATTGTTCATTATTATTATTATTATTATCATCATCATCATCATCATCATCATTGTTATACCCATTTGATTGTTGATATTGTTCAGTTATTAAATTTAAATCGAAAATGAAAGAAGAACCATTTGAACAACCAATTAATACCCAAGGTGAAGAATTTTCATCGAAACATGATGACCATGCAATACTTGTACCAAAGAAATCTTTTTCATCTTTTGCGGGGGTTGAAACAAATTCACAATTGTCATAGTTATTCAAAGAATCATCATTTAAATTTAATGATTGATCAAAGATTGGTTTAATCTTTAGGAATTTGGTTAATTGAGTTTTGGTATTTGAATTTTCTATGTTGAATTTTTTATCCACTAAATCTGGATGTGGAATTGGCCAAATTTTTACAGTACCATCACCTAATAATGCTGCCAATACACCTAATCTAGTTGGTGAGTTTGTTTCAACATCTTCATAGTATCCACCATATGGCATCCATTTTAAATCCCAAATACAATTACCTTCATGTATAATTGAAAATACTAATTTTGGACAACTAGTATCACTTGGTATTACATTTACATGATCTGCTTTATTGAAATCGGTTGTTTTATCTTTCTCTTTCTCTTCTCCTTCTCTTCCTTCTCTTTTTTCTTCATTATCATTATGTTTTTTATTTGATCTAATTGAATATTCATAGATTTGAATTATATTTTTACCTTGATAAACTTCTCTCATTTGATGAGTTGATTTTGTATCTTTATGGGCACTAACTGCTAAATATTGTTTTGTGGTTGAACATTGTTCACCTTTAATTGGTAATGGACACCAATCCAACGCACTAATGTAACCACCACACCAAGTTAAGGTGTCTTTATTTCTAAATTCTGATGGATTTTGAATGGATTCAAATTGTGATAAGGAACGATTGTGTAGATTGTTTTTATCGCTTGAAAAGTTAAATTCGCTTGATTTCTTTTCATTTGAATGATATCCACTAGATTCTCTTTTAGTGAGGAATGAAAATGATGGTTTTAACACCTCTCTTAAATGAAGTATTGATTTATTGTCAAGGTTTGGTAAATCAGTGCCATAAAAACAACCTTCCGATGGAGTTTTATCAAATTCATAAGCTGGTGTATAAACACTCAATTCCTTTCCTTTGGAAGGAGTTAAACCTTCACTGTCATCAACAATCGCTAATTCTCTTGATGAATTTGGTGTTGTTGCTGCTTTCTTTGAGGATCCTCTTTTTGGTGTAGTGGCAGCAGCCTTCTTTGTTGTTGGTGATTTGGTTGCTTTTCCTGGAGTTTTTCTCTTTTTACTTGGTAGCTTAAATTCTTGTTCAATTTCTTTCTCATCCTCTGAATTTAATTCAACAGAATTGGATCTATTATCCTCATGTTCAGATTCTGGTTCAGATGCTGTTTGATAATCATCACTCGAATAACTATCACTTGATGATGATAATGGATCATCATTTAAAGCTTCATCGATTTTCCTTTTCGATGATGATCTTTTAGTTGTTGTTGTTGTTGGTGTTGTTGTTTTTGTGGTATTTACAGATTCTGATGATTTCTTTGGTGTTGTCACTGACTTTCTTGAAACTTTTCCTGGTGATTTCTTTGGAGTAAAAGGATTTGGTTTCCTTGTTCTTTTTGAAGGTGTTTCATTATCATTATTATTTTTGGTTTTATTATTTTTATTATCATCATCATCGTCATTACCAACAACATCAACATCAACATCAACATCAACATCAACATCATCTTTATCATTTACACCAATAAATTTATTTATGAGGTTTTCATTATCATTTTTTTTCAACAAAACTATTTCTGAACCATCACGATTATCATCTAAACCATTATTTTTATTACTATTATCCTTTTGATTGGTATTACTATCATTAGCTAATGAAATTCTTCTTTCACAATCTTCAGGACACTTTGAATGGCTTTTTGTGTGAAATTCACAACGTTTAGATTTAACGGTTGATTTTGGTGTTGATTTTGCCTTTGGTGTTGATTTTGCTTTTGGTTTGGATGATGATGTTGGTTTTGCTGGCTCAGTTTGTGTTGTGGTCGTTGTATTTGTTGTAGTTGTTGTAGTTTCGGTTGTTGTATTTGAAATATCATCTGTTGGTTTTAAACTATTATTATCACTATTATCTACATCTTCACATATTGTTTCATTGAGTTGTTTTTCTTTTTGAAAAAATGATGTGATCAATGAATTTTCAGTAGTAACACCACCCGATGCTTTCTTTGCACCATATGGTTTTGGTTTTTGTATTTTCGGTTTTTCAGCTTTAGGCATTTTAATTTTATTTTTTTTAAAATAAAGACCCTATTTAATTCTTTCTTTCCATGAGAATTCAATGAAGCACTAAAAAACTAAAAAAATTAAAAAAAATATTTGTAAAAAGAAAAAAAAATAATTTGCACTTTTTTTTTTTTTTTTTTTTTTTTTTTTTAATTTTAAAATTTTTTTTTTTTACAGTTAGAACCCAAAAAAAAAAAAAAAAAAAAAAAAAACACCGCCAAATGTGAAATTGTTAATGTTTGGTAATTTTACGTTTTTTTGATTGGATGTGATTTAATTTCAAAAATCAAAGAAATTCAAAGAAAATATTTTTAATAACAACAATCAAAATCAAAGAAGAAAAAACGAACCAATATTAAATTAAAAAATATAAATAATAAAAATAATAAAAATAATAAAAATTATATCACATCCAATCCAAAAATCAAAAAAATCAAAAAAAAAAAAAAAAAAAAAAAAAAAAAAGAGCAGTAAAAGAGAAAATTTACTAAATGGGAGATTACACCATATTAGATCAGGTGAAAATTAATTTCGATATTAACAATACTGTACAAATGCCGTTAGTGTATTCTTTTATTCCATTTTTCTCGAAAAATTGATTTAATTCTTTATAAGGAAATTTATGATATTAATTTCACACACACAAAAAATAAAAAAATATAATAATTGAAAAAAAAATAATAAACGAAATTTATTAAATCTTAAATAAAAAGATATGGTAACCTATTAAAAGTGAGATTTAATTAATAGAAATATTTTTTTTTTTTTTTTCTTTCAAAAACTATAACCAGAATACAATACATTTCGGCATTTATAGTGACTATCATTATCATATTTAGATCTAAATCAAAAAAGATAATTCTTTTAATTTTATAATTATGGAAATAATCATTTTTTTTTTTTTTTTAAATTTTTAAAAAAAAAAAAAAAAAAAAAAAAAAAAAAATATTAATATTTTTTCGCATAATAATAATAATATTATTAATCAAAAAAAAAAAAAAAATCAAAAAAAAAAAAAGAAAAGAAAATGAAAAGAACTTTTTTTGGGTAGTAGTTATTTTTATAAATTTTTATTTTTTATTTTTTTTAATGAAAAATTTTAAATCTTAAAAATTAAGATTTAAAAATTTTTTTTTTTTATTTTTTTTTTTTTTATTTTTTTTTTTCAAAAAATTAAATTTCAAATGTTTTAGTGTTAAAAATAACCAACTCACACCCAATAATTAATATTGATAGATTTTGAGGGGGCAATAAAAAAAAAAAATTCCAAATTTAACAAAAATATAAAATAACCACATTATAGAATATTATTTTTAGTGATTCATTTCAAAATCTCAAGTTCAGATAGTGTAAGGTTGACCTTGAAGCCAAAAAAAAAAATGTGGGTTAATTTGTGATTTTTAATAGAAAAAAGGTTATTATTGGATGTAAATAAATAATAAACTAATTTAATACCCAATCATGTTTTGGTTTATTACTTCTATCAAGCGATATTTCCTTTTTTAATGATTATCATGATAAAAACCACTACTTTTTTACATTTTTAACAACAAGTTCATTGAATAAATTAATTTTTTTTTTTTTTTTTTTGGGGGTGATGTGTTTTTTTTTTTTTTTGCTTTTAATTTAAAATCTAATTCATTTTTTGTGATCCTAAAAATAACAAACTCAAAAATAAATTTATATAAACCCAAGATAAAAAAAAAAAAAAAAAAAAAAATAAAAGTAACATATATAAAAAAGAAACATATAAAAAAAAAATATTTATTCATATATAAAATTAATAACCTAATAAACATGGAAAAATACCAACCAATATTACCAAATAATATAAAGGTAGCACCAAAACCAATTAATGGTTTTAATACCAATATAGATAATAATAATAATAATATTTCGATCAATTGTGATAATACACAATTCCAAACAATCTTAAGGGAATTAAAAAAAAGGGAATTCCAAAATAAAATTAGAAAACCCTTTAAAAAAAATAATAATAATTACATTAATAATAATAATAATAATAATAATAATAATAATAATAATAATAATAATAATAATAATAATAATAATAATAATAATAACAACAACAACAATATTAATAAAAATAATATTCATAGTTGCGTTAATGATAATAATAATTATAATTATAATTATAATAATAATAATAATAATAATAATAATAATAATAATAATAATAATAATAATAATAATAATAATAATAATAATAATAATAATAATAATTTAAACGCTTATAATTTAAAAATAGAACATAATGTAACAAATAATAATTGTGCTGAATACAATGTTCCAATGAGCTACAATGGTTCATCAACTATATATTATAAACATTTAGATATTTATATTGATAATGTAATTGATAATCAATACTATAACAAAAATAATAATTATTTAAAAAATATTTATTCAAATAATAACCTTGGTAATAATGATAATAATAACAATAATAATTTTGAAATTGAACCAACAACTCCTAATAAAATACATACTCAAATTAAAGTACAAAAAACATTATCAAATTATTCATGTAATTTATTAAAAAATAAATCATTGCCACCTTTACCAAAATCAAAAATAATATATCAAGTAAATGATGACTGTGTTGTCCCATCCTTATATACTGAAATCGGAGAATACTACTTAAAACCAAAGAAATCATCGATCCGCTTGCCGAGTTTGACCCAAATTCAAACATACTCGTGGACTTCTCTTGAACTTCCACCAATTTCAGTGGAAGCTGATTATTAAACTTTGATATAGAAGTTTAAATAAACTAATTATATAACATGTACATATTTCCATTTTTTTCAACATATAAAACATATAAAAAAAATCATCATATAAACATATAAATAATATATTTAAATAATAAAATAATTATAAATAAAAAAATATAAAATAAAATAAAATAAAATAAAATCATATTTAAAATTTATAAATAAAATTAAAATAAACAAGTTTATTTTTTGTTATTATTGTTATAATTAATTAATTAATTATTTATTGTTGATCTTTTTGGTGTTGATTATAGTTATTAATTATTTGTTGATTCTTTAAATTTGGTAGTGGTAAGCCAGTTTGTCTTCTTGGTTCTAATAATAAAGATTTATCAAACATTTCATCATCATTTAAGATTGGTCTTGATAATATTTTATCACGTAGTGCAGCATTTGAAGGCATTGGATATGGATTTGAACGATATAATCTTAAATTCTTTATAATTAAATGAATTGATCTTAATTTTTCAAAATTAATTAACTGAGTTGATTTATATTCTTCATCATCATTATCGTCATCATCGTCATTATTGTTATTGTTGTTGTCTAAATTATTTGCTTTATCATTATTATTGGTTTTATTATTAGTTTTATTATTGGTTGAAGAGGAGATTAAAGTTGGATTTGAATCTTCAATGACCAATAAATCCTTTGTATATAAACCTAAATATGGAATTAAAGGTGGTGAGGAAGAATTTAAAACCTCTCTATAGTTTTTATGATTTGATTCAGTCGAGAAAATCTTTTGTAACTCTTCGAATTGATTCATTGATTTCTTTGAAATCTTATCCCATGTTAGATATAATCTTTTAATTGCATAATGATAGATTCCTTGTGTGATAGCATAACAACAATGGAAATTCTTTAGATTCAATAGAATGGATGCTATTTCAATGAATTTCTCAATTACAAGTGCACGTGATGCTGGTGTTGTACAATTTAAAATCTCTGAACCAACCCAAGAACTCCATCTATTGAATAATTGAACCATTGATTGAAAGTTTGGTGAGAGATCAGGTCTGACGAATTTCTTTTTCAATAGTTCGAATATTGGTATCATTCTAAATGCTTTCTCATCAATCAATGTGATTTGAATGGCTGCTTGTGTACTATCAATATCACAGAAATTGAATTTCTTTGATGAGTTTTCACTACCACCGCCATTTAATGACAATGATGATGTTGTTCTAGATCCACCAAGTATAAAATTGTGTAATTGACGTTGCATCAATATAGAATCTGAACTAATTCCCATTGGATTTTGTGATAGTGATGGTGATAATGTTGGTGTTGAACTATTCGTATTGAAAGCTGTTGTTTGAGTGTTGTTGGGGGATGAATATGAGTTTGAGGCCAATGAAGTTGATGAGAGTGGAGAGGGTAAACCGCTAGATAGAGTTGGAGTAGATGGCGATGATAAAGTAGTTGGTGTACCAGTACCACTGAACCCACCAATACTATCATAATAATATTGATTATAGGTTTGTGATACTCTTTTACAAAAATCGTTAAAGAATTGGAAATATTTAAATTCTTCATTTGGTAATGGTTGTGGATAATTTCTACCACCACCACCACCACCGTTAATTTGTATTGGTTGGACACCAAAATACTTTTCAGTGAAATCTTGAATTAATTCAACTGATGGTGTGCATTCTTCAATCTGATTCCAAAACATTGGTTTAAATTCAATTAATGATCTAATCAAAAATAAACATCTCTCTCTAATTTTCATTCTAAACTCTAATTGTATATTATATAAATTCTCATAATGTTTCTCTTGGCTATATATAGATATCAATGATTGAATATATGACTCTGTTGATAGAAAATAATCATTATGGCATAAGTTTACAATCTCTATGAATGTATCATCTTTATAATAGAAATCTATCAATTTTAATAAAATTTGATTAACTGTAACATTCTTTACAACCTGATTACCTTTTTTAATAATATAATTTGACTGATCCTTTTCATTAATCTAATAATAATAATAATAATAATAAAAATTTTAATATTATGTTTTTTTCTTTTTTTTTTTTTTTTTTTTTTTTTTTTTATAATTAGAAAGACTTACATCAAATATTTTCTTTAAATTTTTAATAATAAAAAATGTAATTAAAATTGCATTGTCATATTGTTGAATACTAGCATCGTTATTAATTTTAAATAAAATTGGACCAAATATATTTGAGATTTTATGTTGAATAATTTCTAATTTCTCTTGATCTTCATAACTAAAAAATTCGGTTGAATTGATGTCAAAACTATCATTATCAATTTTATTATCGTTATTATCATTATTACTGCTGTGGCCAATACCAATTTCTAAATGAATTAGTTTACAAAGATGAGATAATAATGATTTTAAAACTGTCCAATGAATTTGTGGTTGTGAAAAAATGATTGAACGTATAAACGATAGTTTATATCTTTCATCATTTTCAGTCATTCTATTAATAGTATCGGATAGTAATACCTCCGGTAAAATAGAGTTTGGTAATACCTTAAAGAAATGAATTAATAATTCACCCAATACCTGTGGTTCTACCATTTCATTCAAATTTTTATATGCATCTTCTTTTCCTCTAGTAACTAATTTAATCAATGATTCGATTGTTATTCTATTTCTTGGTGATGATGGTTCAATTATTGTTGTCGTCATAGATATTGGTAGTTGTGGTGGTTGTATATTACCACTATTTCTTATATTTGAGTTTATTTGATTACTATTACTATTAATATTACTATTAATATTACTATTACTATTACTATTACTATTACTATTACTATTAATATTACTATTACTATTACTATTACTATTACTATTACTATTACTATTACTATTACTATTACTATTATCATTAATACCATTATTAATATCTGTACCCATATTTAAAATTGGTATAGTTATATTATTATTGATATTGTTGTTATTACTATTATTATTATTTACACTACTATTACAATTATTTATACTTGTATTATCTGATTCACAGCCGCTGCTGCAAATTTTACTATTGGTTGAATTATTATTATTATTATTATTATTATTATTATTATTATTATTATTATTATTATTATTATTATTATTATTATTATTATTATTATTATTATTATTATTATTATTATTATTATTATTATTATTATTATTATTATTATTATTATTATTATTATAATTAATTAAATTATAAATGATTTCAATTGATTCTTTAGTTGATTCTAAATGAGTGATTAAATGATGTAAGAAGATAGGATAAGGTGAATCACCCAATAATCTCATTGATTCCAAAGGTATACCAAATACATCCTCTTTGAAACAATATTGTTGCACATCACCCCTAGCATTTCTAGTGGTTAACATTTTACTTAATGTCGATGCTGCCGCTTCTTTATTTGTGTCTGTTGATTTCTTACTAGATTTAAATAATGGTTTGAAAACCAACGCTGTTGTATTTGATCTTTCTCTTGGAGAAATTGGTGCGTCAATATTATTTTCATTATTGCTACCATTTGTATCAAATCCTATAGTAACATTATTTGTGACACTACCGTTATTTTCATTTACATAACGTGGTGATGAAATTGGTGTCGATTGATTTGAAGATTCTTTTGAACTAAATAATGATATTAAAATATTTTGACCAAATGCAATTGATTTATGAGTTTCTCTACTTGATTTTCTTATTGGTGAAGCGTTATTATTGTTACTACTACTATTTGATTGTTGATTAATTGGGAATTGATTTACTGAGAATGATCTTGGTGGTGAATTTGAATAGGGTGAATTTGAAATTGGTGTTGATGTTATTGGAGTATTACCATTTCCACTTTGAGTGGTTGGAGTGTTGGTAGTATTATTATTATCACCATTAATCGAATCTTGATCCTCTTCTGCTGCCAATACAATCTTTGAATCTTTATCTTTTAATGGTGATAATAGATAATTTAAATTATTTGTTTTATTCTTTCTCAATGTTTTACCACCTCCACCAAATGATGGTAATGAACCACTTCTACTTCTAGTCTCTGGTTTCAATCTAGACTCATGATGAATAATATTAACGTTCTTACTTGGTGATGATGATAATTGTAATGGTGGCATCTTTGGTGGTGATGATGGGGATAATTTATCATCATCTACTCCATTATTATTATTATTATTATAATTATTATTCTTTGGAATTGGTAATGATGGTGATGTGTTAGTATTGATAGTGGTAGTAGTGGTAGTAGTATTTTTTGGAGTTGTTATTGTTGTAGTAATAATTGGAGGTGGAGTTGTAACTTCAGTAGTTGATAATATAGATGGAGTTGAAGGAGCAGTATAAGAACCACTACTATTATAATTATTATTATTGATAATTATTGGGTGATTATTGGTTTCTTTTAGTATTGATTTAGAGGGCGATTGAACAGAGACACTAAAGAAACGATTTCTCTTTTTCTCAAAGTTATTTGGCTCACCATTGAATGTTAACTTCTTATTTGTACCAGGTGCCACTGATGTTAATCTTGGACTTTGAACTGATAGTTTGTATTGATAGGTTAATGCCTGATAAGCAGACTCAACATCCTCAAACATTCCAAATACATATTTCTTATAAGATGTTGTTATCTCTATAGAATGTCCCAAAATAACAGATGACACTCTTTTAATTGATAATACATTTTTAAAATCTGAATATTTCTTTTTTTAAGATATTAATATTTAAAGAAAGAGTACCTATACATAATACCATAAGCATATTAATTTACTTACTTTAATTTCTTTATTAAAAATTAAACTATAAAAACAAAAATAATTATTTGTAATGAATAGTTTACCAGCTTTTGAAACTTTTCTTCTATAGGCACAAACGTATGGTCTTTCAGATACCAATCTTTCAAATTCTGGTAATTCAAATATTTCTAAAATATTAATTGAGAATTTATTTTTAAATTGTACAATAGTATCCTCTGATGCTTGTTCTGATGTATTATTACTATTGTTGGAAGTATTTGTGTTGTTATTGCTACTACTACTATTATTATTATTATTATTATTATTATCTTTAAACATATATTTAACTTTACTTAATAAAGTTTGTCTTCTACCATTATTATTATTACCCAAAGGTGGTTTCAAAGGTGAAGAAGAGGGTGAACCTACAGGTGATGATGATTTTCTTACGAAGTCTGATTGTGCTTTTTCATTAAGATCGTATGAATATGATGTTGAATTTGGTATACCATTACTACTACCACTACCACTACCACTACCACTACCACTACCACTACCACTACCATTGCTTATTGATTGTGATCTAGTTTGTTGCGCTGACTCATCGAAATAAAATGTTGCTGGTGGTAGCTGTACTTTCATTGGTGTTGCTGGTGTCATAATGCTATTTCTTGATGTAGTGGCATATTTCCATGTTTTATCATCATTGTTTTTATTTTTAGTCGTTTTATTGATACTCTCTTTTTGACCTGATGAAGATTCTAAATCAACATCTTCGAAATTTTCCTCTTCATTTTTATTACTCCCAAATGATATTGATGTGGATGCAGATTTTTTTAAATTTCCACTGTTGTGAGTCTCATTTTCTCCTGAACTCATTTTATTTTTTAATTATTTTTTTATTTTTTTTTTTGTTTTTTTTTTTTTTGTTTTATTTTATTTTGTTATTTGAATGATTATTTTTTATTTTTTATTTTTTAATTTTAAAGAATAAAAAAAAAAAATATATAAAAAAAATAAAAAAATTAAAAAAAATAAAATAGAAATAACGATTAAAAAAATTTTTTAATTAAGTTTAAGGTTATTAACAATATTCATATGTTGTGGAGTTGTGTGTGTGTGTGTGTGAATATGTTATTTGTGGTGATATGTGTGATTATTGGAATTAATAATTTTTTTTTAAAAAAAAAATTTCTATGTTGCTATCAATATCAAAAAATGAAATTTTTTTTATTTTTTTTATTTTTTAATTTTATTTTTTTTTTTTTATTTTTTTTTTTTTTTATTTTTTTATTTTTTTATTTTAAAATATCTTGTCCTGCAAAAATCATCTGATTTTTATTTTTTAATTGTATTTTTTTTTTTTTTTTTTTTTTTTTTTTTTTTTTTTTTTTTACTTTCATTGTAAATTATTTTTTATTTTTTATGGTGTCCCAAAAATACCCATAAAAATTAATATTACAATAATTTTAAAAAAAAAAATAAAAAAAAAAAAAAAATTTGAGAATTTAAATATTTTTTGAAAATAAAAAAATAATTTGTTTTTTTTTTTTTTAAAATTTTCAATTTTTGAATATAGCAAAACATATTTTTAATATATTAAATGAATATAAATGATTTTGAATTTAATGAATCATCAACACATAAATATATTGTCAAGGTTGCAAAGTCATTAGGTTTGAAAGCTGGTGGTAAAAAAAGTGATATAGTTGAAAGAATAAAAACAAAAATAAAAGAAAAAAATAACGAACTACCACAAACACAAACAGAACAAACAGAACAATCACCAAAATTACAACCTCAAACAGAAAAACAAGAAAAAGGAAAAGAAAAAGAAAAAGAAAAAGAAAAAGAAAAAGAAAAAGAAAAAGAAAAAGAAAAAGAAAAAGAAATAAATGAAAAAATAATAAACGAACAATTAATAAAAAAAACAAAAGAAAATGAAATATTATTTTGGAAAATTTGGAAGAACAATTATTTAAAGAAATTAATATTTGAATCAATAAATAATAATTATAATGAAAAGTTTAAAATTGTATATAAATACGAAAACATGATATCAGTTCGATGGTTATTAGATCAAAAGAAAAATTTTATAGGAGTTGATATGTTAAAACATAAAGTAAAGAATTCTGAATATTTGATAGATTTTAAAGATATTTCAGATCCTAAAAAAATCGGAGAGATTCGTCTTTTTGATATAATTAGAGGTAATAATGATGGTTCTGATGACAATGATGAATTTTATAGGAATTTATTTAAAAACTATAAAAATTATTTTATTACACCAGAGTCAAATTTAATTAATACCGTCAAATCATCAATTATATTTAATAATTGGCTTCCAATCAAAATTTTAATTGAAAACTATAATGTAAAACCAACAGTCGAAATGTTTCAACAAATCATAGAAAACTCATCAACTGAGTGTTTAAAACAATATTATGATTTATCAATACAATCATCACCACCACTGACAACAACAGCAACGATAACAGAAAAAGAAAATTCAATACTCCCAATGACAATTGAAAATTGGAGGTTTTTACTATCAAAAGTTAAAGAAAATAATAAAAAAACCATGGAAATGATTCACATTTTAATTAATGACTTTAACATTATACCTCCATTAAAAAAACAATTTGTTAATATTGGTCCCATATTCCGATTTGTTATAGATACTATAACAATTAATGATTTAATAGACAATTGTTTATTATTATCTTTAATAATTGAAAAAACCGATATATTTCAAGAGATTATAGATTTAATGAACTCAAACAAACCACTAATGAGAATAACTGAACAACTTATACCATTAAGGGAAATAAAAGAAATCATTCCAAATTTAAATGATACAATAATTAAAAGAAAAGATATATTGAAATTAAAAGATCGATACTATAATACTGGGTGTAGTGGCAATGAAACCAATTTAGTTAAAAACTTCAATTCATCAAATAAAGATATAGAGAAGCTATTAAGAATATTATTAATATTCTCTGATCATTCAATTTATAATATGAAATTTTATCAAATTAAATATCATAAACATTATGCAAACGATTTATATCTAATTAATGGTAATTCATATAATCCATTTTTTTTTGGTGATTTTTTGGAGTTTGATAGAAAGTCAATAATATCAACTACTACTTCAAGAAAGATATCTTTTTTTCAAGAGAGTAACACAATACTATTTAAATATTGCCCAAATGATAAAGAATTACAATATGAATTTTTAAATTTAGCAATCAATAATATTAAAAAACAACTCGAAAATGGTGAAAAATCAATTGTAAAAATTACATCTTCAGAATTAATTTTACTATTAATTAGAATAGATAGTTTAGAGTTAATTAAAGTGGTATATGAAAAACTATTGAATAAAACAACCACAACAACAACCACAACCACAACAACAACAAAAACAACACCTTGTACTTCAAGTAGAAGGGGTATCATATCGTCAAGTACTATTAAAATTTTCAATTTCCTTACAATGTTTTCATACATTAAATCAATAGATGTTTTTGATTTCTTTTTGAATAACCAGGGTTTTAGTCTTGAAAATAGCCTGTCGAACAATGAAACAAAACTAACATTGGAATTATGTTTACAAACAGAGTATGGATTAATGGAATATTTAAAAAAAAAATATCCAAACCTTTACTATTCATTAATTGAAAAATATCAATCAACAAGAGGTGGTTCATCTAAAAAAAAATTGGATTATTCATATCAATCCTTATTATTTATTTATGCAAATATAGATGATTTCATTAAAATTTATAAAGATATTAATGTATGGGATCGTTGGACTCAATTTCATTTAACATTTGAAGATTTTGTTTTAATTGTACAATCAACTCCAGAAGATTATAATTACACATACCTTTGTCCAATCAATCAACCAAACCTCATAATAGAATCAATGAATAGAATTGATTGGGTTAATTGGAATAGACCAGAAGATTTTAAATCTCGTGCATTGAAACATTATGAAAAAAATATTGGTTATTTACCATTACCAAATGATGATAAAATAAGATGCCAATATAAGTACCATTGTGGAAGAATAACTGATTTTATTCATAATAAACAATTGGCCTTTTTAAATGTTCATACTTTAGTTTTAAAATTAAATGATTTAAATTCTTTGAAACTATATATGGATATTTATTTCAATAGTAGAGATCTGTTATTTTCACAACCAAATCCAATAGATACAAAAAATAGAACAATATTAGAAGCACCTATAATTAAAGAATTCAAAAGAATTGATTATGAAGATTATATAAAAAGAAATCTGTGGTTTGAAAGTATGGTGGCTTTTGCTGCTCGATTGGGTTTAATTAGTGTCTTTAAATTTTTATATGGGAATTATAATTGGATATTTAATTTATCACAAAATGATTTAGATTCAGATGAACCCTCAACTAAAATTTATATTATAAATTTAAAAAATCTTTATGCATATGCAATTTATATAGCAAAAACTAATGGTCATATTGATTTAATAAGTTATTTAGATTTAATGTTTAATTAAAACAAAAAAGAATATCCTTAAATAAAAAATATACACATAAATTCTTTAAATTTCTTTTTTTTATTATTTATTATCATTATTGTTATTTTTTATAAACCAATTGGTTTATATTCTCCACTTTTTTTAACTTTTCTGGCAATTAAAATTGCAACTATAACAATTAAAAAGACTCCACCAATAACACCAAATGCAATTGCAACTTTTTGACCAGTTGTTAATTTACCATGATCCCCATTGTCTTTACTATCATCATCATCACCATTACTATCAGTTGGTGGTGTACAAACATATTTGACATCTTTTGAACTATCAGTGATAGTGCAACCATAATTTACTGTTGAACAATCTATACCAATTTGATTTCTAGTATCAGTTTGGTTAAATTTAAATGTTGAATTTGAAAGACGAATATCAGAGTTTGAACAATAAACTGAAGGACCATGATCATTAGCTTTAACATAGTTACCAGTGAAAATGGTATTGTTAATGGTTAAACCATTTGAATTGAGTGCAATTGCACCTCCACTAATTACTGCTGTATTATTTATGAATTGAGAAGAAGTGATAGAAACAACTGTATCTAAAATTCCAGTAACTGTTGAATTAATATTGATAGCTCCACCACTTTGAGCATAGTTATTAATGAATAAAGAATTTTTAATTTCAGCTGAAGAGCCCACTAGTGTAATGGCACCACCACTATTACCTGGTGAGTTTTTATTGTTATTATTTGAGAATAAACAATTTTGAACAGAAATCAAACCAGTATTTAAACCAATGATTGAACCTGTATTTACATTATTTAAGAAATTACAATTGGTAAAGGATAATTGGGTTGAAAAACCTGTACCTGCAAAACCAAGACCACCCAAAGCATTTGAGAAATTTACATTTGAAAATTGAAATTGTGTATCTGGGAATTCCGATGATAAAAAGAATGCAGCATTTGAATAACTTGAAGTTATAATTGAATTAGTCATTTTTAAAAGACCATTTCTCATATAGATGATACCACCTGATGCCAATGCTGTAATATTGTCAAATGAACTTTGGTCGATTGTAAACTCGACATTCAAATCGTAAATATAGAATACACCACCAGAAACCTTTGATAAAATTGAGTTTTTAAATGTAGATTGACTAACATTAATTTTACTATTAACTGTTGGATTATCAGTGTTTTTATTGGTTTGTGTAATTGCAATTGAACCACCACCTAATGTTGCTGTATTATTTGTGAACATACAATTGGTGATCTCTAAATTTATAACTGATGTGCCATTATTAAATAAAATTGGACCGTATGGTTTATTACCACCTTGGAATGTAATACCTGTGAATGAAATAGTATTTACATCATTGATTGTTTTTGGTTCAATTCTTATAAATGAATCAATAGCATTTGAAAGATCAATTATAACACTTGATGTTGTTTGATCATTATTTAAAATCGATATGGTTTTATTGGTGATTGAACCAAATGTTGCTTGATTAATATTATATGTACCTGCTTCAATATTCATTGTTAAACTATCGTATTGTGAACAAGATAAAATTGATTGACTAATACTTTGACATGGTGCTGTAGCCACTGTACCACAATCACTTGTCAATGTAGATTTTGAATCTGTATAACAAGTGCATTCAATTAAACCTCCCAAAACTATGTTATTGTTAGCATTATTACTACTAAAAATATATACATATAAAACTAATAATACTAATATTATTTTATTCATTTTTTTTTATTACTACTATTTTTTTACAATAACAAAAAAAAAAAAAATATTTAAACCTTTTTTTTTTTTTTTTTTTTATTATTATTTGAAAAATCTTTTAATTTTTCTGAAAACCAAGCTCGAAATTTTAGAAAAAAAAACCGCTTCAAATTTGTTACCCAGCGAAAAATCAAATCAATTTATTTCGTCATATATTTTCTATTATCAAAAAATCAAATTAAAAACCCCTCAAATAATTAAGTGTCGGGATGATTTTAATTTCCGACCCTTTCTCCGATAAAATTCGAAAACAATAAATTTAAAAAAAAAAAAAAACCTTTGCTTTGCAGTCTCCCGAAAATTAAAAAAAAATCAAAAAATCAATTCTGCATTAAAATTAACAAATTTCAAAAAAAAAAAGAAGGCCACAGGATCAAAAAAAAAATAAAAAAAATATAAATGTGTTAAACTTAACAACTTGTTAATGAAATATGAAATTTTTTTTTATTTATTTTTTTCACAACTGTTCTTCATTACCGCTTGTTGGTGTATTAACGGATGAATTATTGGGTGATTCGAAATCATTATTTGAATATTCGGATGGTGAATTTGAATTGGTTGAATTTTGACGAGAGTCACCAATGATTGTTGATAGCTTGGTGCTATTTCTATTTTTTGAACCTCCACTATTTGTAGGACTATTATCGGAGCTTGTGTTAATATTTCTTGCACGTTGTTCGAAACAATATAAAATACTAAATCCAGGAACGATTTCAGTGATAATTAAACCAATGAAACTGAATATCATTGAGTTTACATTACCCGCTACTAAAATCAAAACAAATACACAATGTAATAAAAAGCCAATTGAACATGCAACAGTGAGTGTAAAAATCTTTCTTTGATGATTTGATTTTGAACCTACTTTAATGTTGGTTGAACGCATAACAATGAATAAACGACCACCTAAATAAATGAATGCTGCACCCATAACCAATGAGATTAATGCTTGAATCACTGCATAAACGATACTAACTACACGTTGTGGTGTTGAACTCTCTATTGGAATTACAATACGTGATCCACAATCGTTACTTGGTTCTGATTTAGTATATTGGAATACTAAAACGATGGCAATGAATAATAGGTAAAGGAATGAATTGATCGTAATAACCATTTTAAATAATCTCTTGGATAAATTCTCTGCTGACTTATTCTTTTTTAAAACAAGGAATACAATTACATACCAAAGTACTAATAGAATATTAAATGCTGTAAAATAAATAAATGTTGGAAGTACTACAAGAATATAATCAGCTATTGGACTATCGGATAAATTACCACTTGGCATAATGAAGAAATAAATAGCTCTAATTGTAATAAACAATGTTACAACACCAATCAAAAGATGAGTTAATTGGAAATTTTTTTTAACTGCAACGTATTGTGCTCTTAAAATTAAACCTAATTCAAATAAACCCCATAATGAAACCACTGAAAAGAGGGCACCCAATGTATACATTAAAGCTCTTGATGTTGAATCGAATGCTTCTTTGCTTTCACTCTCCCATTTATCCATACGATTGATTGGGAAATAAATTGGATTACCACCTTGTACGCTAAGAATTGAACATAACATTAAAAATTCATCTTTACCACTATCAGTTTCATTTGAAATTTGAGTAAATAATTTATCAAGTAGAATTGGTGTTGGTGTTGATTCATCATCGATTTGAATTGCAAAATCGAAAATTGGATATTTTGAACTGTTACTTCCTGATATTGCTAAACAAATAGTAACTTCTTTAATACCATCTTGTGATTTGATCATTACACCATCACCTAATAATGTACCAATGATTGCATCATTTTCATTTTTAACACCATATTTATCAGCCTTCTTATAGGATACGAAATTTGATGCCAATGATTCTTTTTGTGCTGATGTGTAGATTTCTCTTGAAATTTGTGAAATTGATAATGATTGACAACTTTGAGAGATTGAATCATTTGTAAAATCGATTCTACCATAATCAAATGAAAATGATGAACTTACACCTGAACATGGTTTAGTTTGACCTAATAATGGTGTTGATTCTGTGAAACATTGTGATCCTCCTTCACCTGAACAACTACATGTGATTGAATTTAAATTTGATTGTAATCTTTCCATACGACAGTATGCTTCTGAACGGAATAAATCTGCTACTTGAGCTTTTGTTGCTTTAGTTACACTCTTATAAAATAGTTGATAGTTAAATACACTACTGATCTCATTTGGAATGAATGATTTTGCAGTATTCCAAACGATTGGTTTATAAACACCTGGTAACCATGTGGCTGGAGTCCAATCGAATTTGTTTGTCCATTTATTGAATGAACCCATGCAACCCTCACATGAATCTTGATTCATTTCATTGAATTGATAGTTGAATGGTAAATTATTAACTGTTTCTGAAGATTCTAATATTCTACAACCCATTTGTGATGTACATGTACTTTGATTTTTTGCTGGTACCCACCATACACCACCATCATTCTCACAACTAGTTTTGTTAAGATAATCTAATTCGAGTGGATAGCAACCATTTGGTGTGTCTTGTTGCGCATATGGTTCACAACTTATACCACTATATATACCATGAACGAATAAACATTTACCAAATCCATATGGGTAATTTAAATTTCTTGTTGTAGCTTGATTGAAATAATATTGATCAGAACAAGTACCTGCTTGTAAACATTCTTGTTCAGTTTGACATTCAATTGGTTTTATTGAACATAAATCATTTTTTTCAATTGGACCAATACATTCACCCTCAAGTTTTGTTGAACAATCTATCCATGTATATCCTCCACCAGTGGTAGTACATTGTTGTTCATTAGTTACTATTCTATTGATGCAAACATTTGCTTCTGTTGACCATTCAGTTGTACCTACAGGATTATTTAATAAAGCGCAATTTGTACTGTTCATTCCTAATGTTAATATTGCACAATAGTCATCTTCGTTATTGAGTAAAATTGAAGAACATTTATAACTGCATGGTACTGAGCATTTACCTTTTAATTTACAACCACTCTCACTTGTAGCTGTTAAATCGTATTCACCATTTGGTAAAAGACAAATTTGATTTTGAGTTTGACATGATGTTTTGTTTGTAAATTCATTAGCTACATGACATTGAGTATCTTCATTAGTACAATAACCACAAAAATCTTTTGATACACATGCATCTTCACATGATTCATCAACACCATTTTCAGTGTATGTATTTTCGTTACATGATAAATATGGACAAATTCCCCAATCGGTACAATTATCGAAATGTGATACTAATCTGAAATCCCAATATAAAAAGACAGTATCTAAACAAGTATCATGATGAGTAAGACATGAACCATCCAAACATCCATTTGCAGAATAACATTTCTCTTTACTATAAGCTACTCTTGATCCCCATGTATATGTAGAACGTTCGTTAATATTATTTTGACCAATGCAATCATCTTTGAAATGATCATTAAAAACTCTATTCGCCACATCACTAGTTACAACAGTTGAACCTAACAATGAGAATAATGTACCTGGTGATAATTTTGATAAAACACATTTTACATATTCTAAATCGATAGTATCAAAATCTGGTAGACAAGTTCTTGTATATAAATTACATTTACCATCTCCATAACCATTGCAATCTGTATCATTACTGCAAAGTGGTTGTTTTAATTCAATCTTACAATCACGTAAAATTGTAATTGATTCTAATTCTAATCTTGTTGGTTCTGTAGATGGCACGGCACAATCATTGATACCAGTTAATGAACTACCATAATCTGATAATACTGATGTTGTACACTCTTGACTTGAACATTGATCACCTACTAAACTTTGATTGACTGCTACAAACTGTATAATTTTGGTTGGTACAATCGATGGATTACAACATTGGTAATAGTCTTGAATTGGTGAACAACATGGATCTTTTGCAAACTCTGGATCAGAACTTGAATATTGACAAAACCTTATTGATATATTTTTTGTCACTGTATCCATTTGTAGTAATGATAATGCTTTATTACTACAACCTACCCATGCGTCACTAATAGTTAATGAATCTAAACTATATCTATAATTATTTAATTCATCAATATCTGAAACATTAAATAATACTCTCTCTGTATCTTCAACTAATCCTAAAACCTCCTTAAATCTATTATTATCACATTCAATATCTTTTTCTTTGAATCCAATTTGAATATTAATTGGCTGTTATAAAATAATAAAAAAAAATATAAAATAAAGGTTAATAAAAATAATAAACTATCATTTGAAAAAAAAACAATAATTAATATAATAATAATAACACTAAACATACATTATCATTTTCATCGAAAATATTTGAAAGAAATTGTAATTTTGAATTTAAAATAGTTTCAAAATCAAATACCTTAACTAAATCATCTTTACCAACACTTGAAGAGAGTCTAACTGAAACTTGAAATGATTTTGGTTTAAAGGAATTGAATGAAGCCTTTGTAATATTATCATAAATTAAAAGGTAGTCAAATTTTGTTGAATGGAAAAAGAAAGAAGGAACTGGCCATAACGGATTAATATCTAATTGTGGATATAAAATTGTAAAAGGGTCAGAGGTATCAAATGTTGGACCATCGTAATATGAATCTGGAGTATTTAAACGAGCTGTATTAACTAATGATATAGCACCCGATTGAGTTGACATATTATTATTATTTTCATAAAATGAATATCTGTATCTATCACCTTTTGTAGTAATTGAAAAGGTATAGTTTGTTGAATATGTTGGCACTGCCGTTATATAAATGGTTGATGGTTCTAAATATAAAACTATATAATTATCAACTAGTGGGGATTAAATAAAAATATGTATTAATTTAATTTTATTTTATTTTAAAATAATAATAATAATAATAAAACTTACAATCTTCTGCTAATTGCCAAAGAGAATCCAATTCTGATGGCTGTTGAGTTGAATTTGACATATAATAAATTACATTTTGATACATACAAGGGAAGTTAAAGTAATAAAAATCCGCCTTTTCTACTTGGTATGAGTAATATTGTTGTTCATATGCCTCTGCTGCATTATTAATAATTTCACCAGTGGTGATACAAATGTGGTCAGGAGTTATAGCTTGGCAATTTGAATTATCTACGGTAGTGTTTGGCACATTATTTGAATGAAGTATTAATGAAAATTTAAAATATTGACTTTGTGGTACAACATTTATGAAATAGGTATCTCTAGTCCATGATAATGTGTAGGAATAGTGTTCAGATGGGTCCCAGTTATCCGATGGACAGATATTGAATAATGCTACTCTTTGAGGTTTATACTGTGAAGAATATCTTTGATAGGTTAATGATGGTGTTGAACCAATGTATATATCACCATAACCCTCCAATGGAGATACTTTAAGAAATACACCTTTACAACCAAATGAATCTGCTTTTACTCTAAGTCTTTGGATTTTACCACCTTCAGATGTGAAACTGTATTGTTTATCAAATTCAATAGTCGTCCATTCTCCATTACATAATTCAATTTTATCAACACCTGTTTCATTACATTTATTCGTACAACTTGGATCACGTATTTTTGGACATTCATCCATATCTGTATAATCACATGTACAGTCGATTTCAGTGTTGCTTGATATAATATCGGTACAATTATAATTTGGACATGCTAATGAATCATATTTATAAACATCCTGATCGAATTCAACATCAATCAATGCATATGATAAATCAACACCCAAAACATTTACATCTTTTTTTACAATTGTTGATGATATAACCTCAATACCTAATTATAATTATAATTATTATTAATATTATTAGTTTTTGATTGAAAAAAAAAAAAAAAAAAAATTTTGAAAATTTAAAAAAAATTGTTCAATTAATTTCAAAAACTTAATAGATCTCTTAAGTTTGATTTTTAAATAATTAATTTTTTTATTTACCTTTTATCAAATTTATTGTTTTTAAAAAAATAAATAGAAATAAAAAAATAGTATATTTAATTTTTTTTTTTTTTTTTTTTTTTTTTTTTTTTCACGAAAAAATTATTTTATTTGATAAAAAATTAAAAAAAATATAAAAAAAATAAATACACAACTTGTATATACTTAAAAGTATATTTACAGTTAATAACTTGATGGAAGAAAAAGAAGAATAATTGTATTTTTAGGTTTTTTTTATTTTTTTTTTTTATGAGTAATATTTTATTTTTCTTTTTTTTTCTTTTTTTATTTTTTACTTTTTATTTTTTTTTTTTTTTTATTTTATTTTTTTTTTTTTTTGCAAAGTTGTTTGATCAAAAATTTCGTACGAGCCCCAAACACATTTTTTGAGCCATCCCAAAGATGAAGGGGATAAGTGAGAAAAAATAAAAAAAAAAATTTTTAAATTTTTTTTTAGATTTTGAGGATATATCTTTGAACACAAATTTGCACAAGTTAAATTTTATAAATATATTTAATTAGATTTTTTTTTTTCTTCTATTTTTTTTCATTTTTTTTTATCAAATTTTTTTAGACACAAAAAAAAAAAAAAAAAATAGTAAAAGTAAATATAATTAATTGTAACAAATAATATTTTCTAAAAATTTATTTTATTTTATTTTATTTAATTTTATTTAATTTAATTTTTTTTTTTTTTTTTTTTTTAAATATACAAAACTTTTTTATTTAAAAAAAGTTATTTTGACCACTTTCATTTGTGTTACTAACGGCAATGTTATTATTACTACTGTTTGGTGTATTAATTGATGAGTCATTTGGAGAGTCATTATTTGAGTATTCTGATGGCGAAGCAGAATTTGATTGTGAGTGAGATAATGAAACTGATTGACGAGAATCACCGGCAATGGCAGTCATTTTACCACCTTTTCCACCTCGGCTACTGGCTCCTCTTGTTGATGCTCCTCCGTCCATATTGTTATTTTTAGAACGTTGATCGAAACAGAATAATATACTACAGGCAGGAATAATTTCGGTGATAATTAAACCAACGAAACTGAATATCATTGAGTTTACATTACCTGCTACTAAAATCAAAACAAATGCGCAATGTAATAAAAAGCCAATTGAGCAAACGAACGAAAGTATAAAAATCTTTCTTTGATGATTTGATTTTGAACCTACTTTAATGTTGGTTGAACGCATAACAATGAATAAACGACCACCTAAATAAATGAATGCTGCACCCATAACCAATGAAACCAATGCTTGAATTGCTGCATAAACGATACTAACTACACGTTGTGGTGTTGAACTCTCTATTCGAACTACAATACGTGATCCACAATCGTTACTTGGTTCTGATTTAGTATATTGGAATACTAAAACGATGGCAATGAATAATAGGTAAAGGAATGCATTCATTACCAATACAATTGTGAATAATCTTTTGGTGAGATTATCAGCTGACTTATTCTTTTTTAAAACAAGGAATACAATTACATACCAAAGTACTAATAGAATATTAAATGCTGTAAAATAAATAAATGTTGGAAGTACTACAAGAATATAATCAGCGACTGGACTATCGGATAAGTTACCACTTGGCATAATAAAGAAATAAATAGCTCTAATTGTAATAAACAATGTTACAACACCAATCAAAAGATGAGTTAATTGGAAATTTCTTTTAATTGCGACTTCTCTATTCTTAAATCTTGAAATAGCGATTAAACCCAATTCTAAAACACCCCATAATGCTACAGCCAAAAAGAGAGCAGCCAATGTGTACATTAAAGCTCTTGATGTTGAATCGAATGCTTCTTTACTCTTACTCTCCCATTCATTCATACGATTAATTGGGAAATAAATTGGATTACCACCTTCAACAGTTAAAATTGAACATAACATTAAAGCCTTTTCTTTACCACTTCCAGTTTCATTCGACATTTGAGTGAATAATTTATTAGATTGAATTGGTGTTGGCGTTGATTCATCATCGATTTGAACTGCATAATCATATTTTGGATACTTTTCATTGGTTTGGTCTACAATTTCCAAACAAATAGTTATATCAATAATACCATCTTGTGATTTGATCATTACACCATCACCTAATAATGTACCAATAACAGCACCTTTGGAATTTTTAACACCATATTTATCAGCTTTTTCATAAGATACGAAATTTGATGCTAATGATTCTTTTTGTGTTGATGTATAGATTTCTCTTGAAATTTGTGAAATCGACGAGTATTGACAACTTTGAGAGATTGAATGATTTGTAAAATCGATTCTACCATAATCAAATGAAAATGATGAACTTACACCTGAACATGGTTTAGTTTGACCTAATAATGGTGTTGATTCTGTGAAACATTGTGATCCTCCTTCACCTGAACAACTACATGTGATTGAGTTTAAATTAGATTGTAATCTTTCCATACGACAGTATGCTTCTGAACGGAATAAATCTGCTACTTGAGTTTTTGCTGCTTTAGTTACACTATTGTAGAATAGTTGGTAGTTAAATACTTGGATTTTTTCGTTTGGGACGAATGATTTTGCAGTATTCCATGTGACAGATTTATAAACACCTGGTAACCATGTGGCTGGTGTCCATTCGTATTTGTTTGTCCATTTATTGAAAGAATTTGCGCAACCCTCACATTGTTTTTGAGACATTTCATTGAAATAATAGTTGTATGGTAAATTATCAACTAAATCTGGAGACTCTAAAGTTCTACAACCCATTTGTGATGTGCATGTACTTTGATTTCTTGCTGGCTCCCACCATACACCACTACAGGTTGAAGCATCTGGGTAGTAAAGTCCGATATAATAACAACCATTTGGTGAATCGTGTTGAACAAGAGAACAACTTATACCTGTTGCATAGCCATATGAAGTATGTGGGGATAAACATTTACCAAATCCAAATGGATAATCTGGAGTGGTCTCGAAATAAAATTGGTCAGAACAAGTACCTGCTTGTAAACATTCTTGTTCAGTTTGACATTCAATTGGTTTTAGTGAACATAAGCCCATGTATTGAGGATTCGGACCAAGGCATTCACTCTCACTCATTGATGAACAATCTATCCATGAAAAGTCTGTACTGCTGGTAGGACATTGTTGTTTGGTAGTTGCTGTTCTATTGATGCAAACATTTGCTTCTGTTGACCATTCAGTTGTACCTACAGGATTATTTAATAAAGCGCAATTTGCACTGTTCATTCCAGCTGATACAATTCCACAATAGTCATCTTCGTTATTGAGTAAAATTGAAGAACATTTATAACTGCATGGTACTGAGCATTTACCTTTTGATCTACAATCACTCTCGCTTGTAGCTGTTAAATCGTATTCACCATTTGGTAAAAGACAAATTTGATTTTGAGTTTGACATGATGTTTGGTTTGTAAATTCCTTGGCCACATGACATTGAGTATCTTCATTAGTACAATAACCACAAAAATCTTTTGATACGCATGCAGCATTACATGATGTTGTAACACCATTTTCAGTATATGTATTTTCGTTACATGATAAATATGGACAAGAACCCCAATTGCTACAATTATTAGTATGTGAATCCAACTGATAATTCCAGGAACCAGTGTAAAGTTTCTCAAGACATACATCATGATGAGTAAGACATGATTCATCAATACAATCTTTGGCAGTGAAACATTTCTTTTCAATACCAGGAGCTGTCCAAGAATAAGTTGAACGATCTTTGATATCATTTTGACCAATGCAATCGATTGCTAAATGATCATTGAAAACTTTGTTGACAACAGTATCATTTACTTTGGTTGAACCATCTAACAATGAGAATAATGTACCTGGTGATAAATTTGATAAAACACATTTTACATAACTGGAATCCACTTGGTTGAAGCTTGGGAAACAAGTTCTTGAGTAAAAATTGCATTTACCATCTCCATAACCATTGCAATCGGTATCATTGTTACAAAATGGTGGTACTAATTTACTCTTACAATCACGTAAAACTGTAATTGATTCTAATTCTAATCTTGTTGGTTCTGTAGATGGTACGGCACAATCATCGATACCAGTTAATGAACTACCATAATCTGATAATACCAATGTTGTACACTCTTCACTCGAGCATTGATCACCTACTAAACTTTGATTGACTGCTACAAACTGTGTAACATTAGTTGGTACGATCGATGGATTACAACATTGGTAATATCTAGCACTGACTGAACAACATGGATGAGATTTAAACCTTGGATCAGAACTTGAGTATGGACAACTAAAGGTTGAAATGTTCTTTGTTACAGTCTCCATTTGTAATAATGATAATGCTTTATTACTGCAGCCTACCCATGCATCACTAATTGTTAATGAATCTAAATGATATCTATAATTATTTAATTCATCAATATCTGAAACATTAAATAATATACTCTCTGTGTTTCCAATTAATGTAATTATCTTTTGGAATTCATCGTTGTTGCATGTAATATTTTCTTTTTTGAAACCAACTTTTAAATTTATTGGCTTATAATAAAAAAAAAAGAGTTAATAAAAAAGTTTTTTTTAAAAATTTGTGGTATAAAAATAAAAAAATAATTACCTTTTGATTCTCATCGAATAATGTTGAATAAAATATTAAAGATGATGAAGCTATAGTATCATAGCTTTCAAAGATACTGTCACCTTTTGAAAGTAGGAAAGCAGCTTGAAATGATTTTGGCTTGTAATTGCTGAGGTCAGGTTGTGATATATTTGAATAAGAAAAGGAAGTTGAACCTTTAAAAATAGCTGGCACCGGCCACAATGGATTTGTATCGATTGTTGGATAAACTATCGATAAAAAAGTACTATAGGAATAGGTGGATGGAGTATAAATTTGGCCACTTGGTAAAACCAAACGTGCGGTATTTAAAAAGCCAAGGACAGATGATAAAACCGATGGGAAATCATTGGGTCTGTAGGCATATTTGGTGCCTATATTTGAAACAGAAAATGTATAGTTCGAACCATAAAGCATATCCACTGTTAAATAAATAGTTAAGGGTGTAGTTGAATTTTTTGGTTCTAAATATAATACAAGGTTATTTTCATCTTTTTATTTTTTAGTTAATAATAATAAAAATAATAATATTAATATTAATAATATAAATAATAAAAATATAATATAATTATTGTAATACCTACAATCTTCAACTAATGACCAAGTGAAATTATTTTTATTTGGCATTGGATTTACATCGGAAATATAAACCAAAGTACTTTGATAGAGTGAAGGGAAATTAAAATAGTAGAAACCAGCTTTATCAATGTCGACATTGTAAGTCTTATTTCCTCCCTCTTCTAATATTTTACCATAGTTAACTTGACCAATATTGATACATGAAGGCTTTGTACAAATTGTTGGCACTAAAGGTTTTGGTGGCACTGGATTTGTATGGGTTTGAATTTGAAATTTAAAACTTTCGCTTGTTGCTGATATCGTAATGAAATAAGTACCGTTTGTCCATGATCTGAATGTAGGTAAAAGATTACCATTAACACCGTAACTATCAGTTGGACAAATATTGAATAGCATATTTCTCTCTGGTTTTGAAATCGATGATGAACGTGCTGGTGCTATTGGTGATTTACCATTGATCGATACTTGACCATATCCAGAAATTGTTAGAACTTTGAAATATAAACCTTTACAACCGTATGAATCTGCTTTCATTCTAAAATATAATGGAACTCCATTGATAGCCTCGTAGGTCGTATTGGTGTTCTCGTCATCTGATTTAATAGTTGTCCAATTATAGCCAGTGCATATTGGATCTTGAATAGGGTTTAGTGAACCAACACTAATGGTTTTATTGCATAAATTCGTGCAACTTGCGTCACGAATCTTTGGACATTCGTTTTTATCTGTATAATCGCATGTACAATCGATATTCTTATTGTTTGGAATATCGGTACAGTTAAAATTTGGGCATGACAATGAATCATATCTATAAATATCTTGATCAAATTCAACATCAATCAATGCATATGATAAATCGGTTCCTAATAAATTTACATCTTTTTTTACAATCTTTGATGATATAACTTCAATACCTAATTATTTTTTTAAAATTAATATAAAAAAAAATATTTGAAAAAAAAAAAAAACAATAAATATTTTGATTTAATTTTTTAAAATTTTTTTTTTTTATTTTTTTTATTAAAAAAAAAAATAAAATTTTAACCCAAAAAAAAAAACTAAATAAATAATAAATTAATAATTACCATTTGTAAAAAGTATTAATTGAAACAAAATAAAAAATATATACAGAGTAAAAAAAATTTTCATTTTTTTTTTTTTTTTTATTTTTATATTTTTTTTTTTTTTTATTTTTTTATTTTTTTATTTTTAAAGTTTGGTATGAATTTCTACCTTTGCGTTTTCTTTATTTTATAAAAAAAAAACAAATAATAACTTCATATACGAAGATTATTAAATTTGTGAACGATAATTATTTTGAAAAACCAAAAAAAAAAAAAAAAAAAAAACTTGGAGTAAAAAAAAAAATAAAAAATAAATAAAAAATTTTAAAAAAAAATATTTTAGTTAAGATATTATCAATTTGATTGACGAGGATTCGACAAAAAGCAATAAAAAAACTTTTTTTAATATCATTTGATAAGCCAATCAAATCTTGTGGATTTCGCTCCACACACCTAATTTCAAAAAAAAACAGTTGAAAAAGATTTTTTTTATTAATTTTTTTTTTGTAAAAAAAAAAAAATGCAAAAATCTCAGCGGGCTTTAAAAATCACTTTTTAGATAAGCCAATCAATTCGATTATTTTAAGCTTTTTATACTTTTTTTTAGAATCATTATGATAATCACAACAAATTATTTTTTTTTTTTCACAACTTAAATAAATCACACCACAAGTGGCCAACTTTATTATTTTTTTTACTATAATATTATCACATTTGTTGCTATTCATTTTTTTTTTTTGTTCTTTTTCTTATATTTTTTTTTTCTTTGTACCACTTGTTTTTTTATTTTTTTATTTTGCACCAGTTCACTTCGAAATTGGCCTTTTTTTTTTTTTTTTTTAAAATTTTTTTTTTTATTTTTTTTTAAAATTTTAATCTTCGTTGCCACTGGTTGGGGTATTAACGGATGAATTATTAGGTGATTCTAAATCATTATTTGAATATTCGGATGGTGAATTTGAATTGGTATTAGTTGAATTTTGACGAGAGTCACTTATCATTGTTGATAATCTCGTTCCTTTTTCTCTCTTTGAACTCACACCACCTCTACTGCTACTACCTCTGGTTGTAGCACTTGCAGTGCTAGTATTATTTTTAGAACGTTGATCGAAACAGAATAATATACTACAGGCAGGAATAATTTCGGTGATAATTAAACCAACGAAACTGAATATCATTGAGTTTACATTACCTGCTACTAAAATCAAAACAAATGCACAATGTAATAAAAAGCCAATTGAGCAAACGAACGAAAGTATGAAAATCTTTCTTTGATGATTTGATTTTGAACCTACTTTAATGTTGGTTGAACGCATAACAATGAATAAACGACCACCTAAATAAATGAATGCTGCACCCATAACCAATGAGATTAATGCTTGAATCACTGCATAAACGATACTAACTACACGCTGAGGTGTTGAACTCTCTATTGGAATTACAATACGTGATCCACAATCGTTACTTGGTTCTGATTTAGTATATTGGAATACTAAAACGATGGCAATGAATAATAGGTAAAGGAATGCATTTATTACCAATACAATTGTGAATAATCTTTTGGTGAGACTCTCTGCCGATTTGTTCTTTTTTAAAACAAGGAATACAATTACATACCAAAGTACTAATAGAATATTAAATGCTGTAAAATAAATAAATGTTGGAAGTACTACAAGAATATAATCAGCTATTGGACTATCGGATAAATTACCACTTGGCATAATAAAGAAATAAATAGCTCTAATTGTAATAAACAATGTTACAACACCAATCAAAAGATGAGTTAATTGGAAATTTCTTTTAACAGGTACATCTCTGTTTTTATATCTTCCAATCGCTATTAAACATAATTCAAATAAACCCCATAATGAAACTACTAAAAAGAATGCAGCCAATGTATACATTAAAGCTCTTGATGTTGAATCGAATGCTTCTTTGCTTTCACTCTCCCATTTATCCATACGATTGATTGGGAAATAAATTGGATTACCACCATCTTTGATGGTTACAATTGAACATAACATTAAAAATTCATCTCTACCACTATCAGTTTCATTTGAAATTTTAGTAAATAGTTTATTAGATTGAATTGGTGTTGGTGTTGATTCATCATCGATTTGAATTGCAAAATCGAAAATTGGATATTTTGAACTGTTACTTCCTGATATTGCTAAACAAATAGTAACTTCTTTAATACCATCTTGTGATTTGATCATTACACCATCACCTAATAATGTACCAATGATTGCATCATTTTCATTTTTAACACCATATTTATCAGCCTTCTTATAGGATACGAAATTTGATGCTAATGATTCTTTTTGTGCTGATGTGTAGATTTCTCTTGAAATTTGTGAAATTGATAATGATTGACAACTTTGAGAGATTGAATCATTTGTAAAATCGATTCTACCATAGTCAAATGAAAATGATGAACTTACACCTGAACATGGTTTAGTTTGACCTAATAATGGTGTTGATGCTGTGAAACATTGTGATCCTCCTTCACCTGAACAACTACATGTGATTGAATTTAAATTTGATTGTAATCTTTCCATACGACAGTATGCTTCTGAACGGAATAAATCTGCTACTTGAGCTTTTGTTGCTTTAGTTACACTCTTATAAAATAGTTGATAGTTAAATACCTCTCTATTTTCATTTGGAATGAATGATTTTGCAGTATTCCAAACGATTGGTTTATAAACACCTGGTAACCATGTGGCAGATGTCCAGTCGAATTTGTTTGTCCATTTATTGAATGAATCAATACAACCCTCACATGACTCTTGATCCATTTCATTGAAATGGAAATTATATGGTAAATTTGTTTCATAAGATTCTAAAATTTTACAACCCATTTGTGATGTACATACAGTTTGATTTCTTGCTGGTATCCACCATACACCACCACTATCTTGACATGAAGTTTGGGTTAAAACTTCTGGTTCGATAGAATAACAACCATTTGGTGAATCTTGTTGTTCAGAATCCTCACATGTTACTAAATATTGATATTGATCATGTGGGAACACACATCTACCCAATCCAACAGGATAATGATAATTTGCAAGGGTACTAAAGTAGAATTGATCGGAACAAGTACCTGCTTGTAAACATTCTTGTTCAGTTTGACATTCAATTGGTTTTAGTGAACAAAGCTTTACATCTTCCAATGGACCAGAGCATTCACCTTCGAGTTTTGCTGAACAGTCTATCCATGTATATCCTCCACCAGTGGTAGTACATTGTTGTTCATTAGTTACTATTCTATTGATGCAAACATTTGCTTCTGTTGACCATTCGGTTGTACCTACAGGATTATTTAATAAAGCGCAATTTGTACTGTTCATTCCTAATGTTAATATTGCACAATAGTCATCTTCGTTATTGAGTAAAATTGAAGAACATTTATAACTGCATGGTACTGAGCATTTACCTTTTGATCTACAATCACTCTCACTTGTAGCTGTTAAATCGTATTCACCATTTGGTAAAAGACAAATTTGATTTTGAGTTTGACATGATGTTTTGTTTGTAAATTCGTTAGCTACATGACATTGAGTATCTTCATTAGTACAATAACCACAAAAATCTTTTGATAGACATGCATCTTCACATGATTCATCAACACCATTTTCAGTGTATGTATTTTCGTTACATGATAAATATGGACAAATTCCCCAATCGGTACAATTATCAACATGAGAAACTAATCTAAAATTCCAACCGGTATAAATAGACTCAATACAAGTATCATGATAGGTAAGACATGATTCATCGATACATTCTTGACTTTGAACTGCATAACAATTATCCATGTGATAACCAGTCGACCAGATATAAGTTGAACGATCTTTAATATAATTATAACCAATACAATCTTCCCTTAGATGATCAGTAAAAACTTTGTTGACCACAGTATCATTTACTTTGGTTGAACTCTCTAACAACGAGAATAATGTACCTGGTGATAATTTTGATAAAACACATTTTACATATTCTAAATCGATAGTATCAAAATCTGGTAGACAAGTTCTTGTATATAAATTACATTTACCATCTCCATAACCATTGCAATCTGTATCATTGTTACAAAATGGTGGTACTAATTTACTCTTACAATCACGTAAAACTGTAATTGAGGCCAATTCTAATCTTTTTGGTTCTGTGGATGGTACGGCACAATCATCGATACCAGTTAATGAACTACCATAATCCGATAATACTGATGTTGTACACTCTTTACTTGAACATTGATCACCTACTAAACTTTGATTGACTGATACAAATTCTGTAACATTTTTTGAAACCATAGATGGATTACAACATTGATAATATCTAGCAATTTCAGAACAACATGGATCTGATGTCCATTCTGGATCAGTAACAATGTATGGGCATAATCTTGTCGAAACATTCTTTGTTACAGTCTCCATTTGTAATAATGATAATGCTTTATTACTACAGCCTACCCATGCATCACTAATTGTTAATGAATCTAAACTATATCTATAATTATTTAATTCATCAATATCTGAAACATTAAATAATGTAGACTCTGTTTTTTCAATATATCCTAAAACTTTTTGAAATTCAGTATTATTACATTCTAAATTTTTTTCTTTAAAATCTATAATTAAATCAAATGGCTTTTTTTTATTATTAGAAAATAAAAATTAAATAATTTTAATTAGTAAATAATTTTTTTAAAAAAAAATAATAATAATAATAATAATAATAATAAAATTTTACATTATCATTTTGGTCAAAAATTGTTCCAAGGAATTGCAAGGATGAATTTAAAATTGTTGAATAATTTTCAATAAATTCACCACTAACAGAAAGAATAAATGCAACTTGAAATGATTTTGGTTTAAAAGAACCTAATGGGGGTTGTAATATATTTAAAAAGTTGAAAGAAGTTGACTCAATGAAACGAGGTGGTACAGGCCATAATGGATTTATATCAAATTGTGGATAAATTGCTGAGAAAATTTTACTGGTTACAAAAATTGATGAATCATAAGTAATTATTGGAAGTAGTAGACGAGCAGAATTAACTAATGCTAAAGTACCAGGTTGAGTTGATAATGATTCCAAAGAATATTTATATCTATTACCTTCAGTAGTAACTGAAAATGAATAATCAGTTGCATAAACTGTATGTATAGACAAATAGATAATTAATGGTGTACTACTATCAATTGGATTTAAATATAATACCATATTGTTTTCATCTAAAAAATATATATAAAATTATTAATATTTAAACAATATCATTTCTTTAAAAAAAAAAAAAAAAAAAAAAAAAAAAAAAAACTTACAATCCTGTTCTAATTTCCAAGTTGTATAAGAAGAATTTGGAAATTGATATTCATTTGAAATATAAATATTTGTACTTTGATAAATTGAAGGGAAATTAAAATAATAGAAACCAGCTTTTTTAACTTGAAAAGAGTAGTGTTCAAAACCATTATCTTGTAATAAACCATACATAACCTCACCTGCTGTAATACATATATGATCAGATGATGCAGCTTGACAATCTGAAGTATTAATTGGTGAATTTGGTACATCATTTGAATGAATGATCATTTTAAAAGTATAATTTTTACTTAATGGTTGAATTCTAATAAAATAGGTATCTCTACTCCAAGAATCAGTAAATGTATAATGTTCAGAAACATTCCAATTATCTGATGGACAAATATTGAACAACATATTTCTTTCAGGTGAAAAGCCAGATGAATAACGTGAATGTGACGATGATGGTGTTTTACCATTAATATAAACTTGACCATATCCATTGATTGGTAAAACCTTTAAAAATAAACCTTTACAACCGAATGAATCGGCTTTCATTCTAAAAAATATATCCTCTGATGTTGTATATGTTTTCTCTGATTCTGATGTAATGGTAGTCCATTCTCCTTTACATATTTTCTCTGTTGCGTTACATGGATTCATACAACTTGCATCACGAATCTTTGGACATTCATCCATATCAGTGTAATCACATGTACAATCGATATTCTTATTGATTGGAATATCAGTACAATTATAATTTGGACATGCTAATGAATCATACAAATAAATATCTTGATCGAATTCAACATCAATTAATGCATATGATAAATCAGTTCCTAATAAATTTACATCTTTTTTTACAATAGTCGATGATATAACTTCAATACCTATTATTATTATTAAAAAAAAAAAAAAAAAAAAAAAAAAAAAAAAA
Organism: Dictyostelium firmibasis; assembly: GCA_036169595.1. Taxonomy (NCBI): domain Eukaryota; phylum Evosea; class Eumycetozoa; order Dictyosteliales; family Dictyosteliaceae; genus Dictyostelium; species Dictyostelium firmibasis. The sequence continues at coordinate 2,361,969 of CM069765.1, read as the reverse complement.
AATGAAAAAAAAAAAAATTAGAAAAAAATCTATTAAAAAAAAAAAAAAAAAAAAATTTTAATTTACCTTTGATTCTATAAATAAAAAGATGAAATGAAAATAAAAAAAAGCTTATTATTGCAAACTTTTTATTATTCATTTTAATTCTATAATACAACTTTATTTTTTTAAAAAAAAAAAAAAAAAAAAAAAAAAAAAAAAAAAAAAAGAAATGAAAAAATTCGGTGATCAAAAGCTGTTTTGTTTTTTTTTTAGAATATTATAAAAATATAATATAAAAAATAAAATAATTTAAAAAAAAAAAAAAATATGCAAAAATTTCTCCCAGAAATCAAAAATAATCAAAAAAAAACGTGAGATGTGGGGTTTTTTTTTATTCAAATGTTCACACACATGTTTTTTTTTATTCGAATGTTCTCGCACACATTTTTTTTTTTTAAATTTAAGAAAAGATTGTTGCTAAATTTGTTTTTTTCAAATAATTTAATAACCCCCAACTCATTTCATTATTTATTTTATTGTTTTTTTTTTTTTAATTTTTTTTTTTTTTTGATTTTAGGGTTAATCGGGAGTTGAACGAAATCAATTGGTTGATTGGTCAGTTTTTATAACATTTTTTTTTTTTACCTCAAGGTATTTTATAAAATAAAAAAAAAAAAAAAAAATCGAAAATAATATAAATTTAAAAAATTGAAATATCCAAAATATTTCCCAATTTTGTTGTTTTTTTCTTAAAATTGAAGTTCATAATTACTATTTTTTTTTAATTTTTTTTTATTTTATATTTATTCTTTATTTTGTAAAAAAAAAAAATTTATATTTCTTTCATTCATTATTTTTTCTATGTATGGAAATTATTGAGGATTTCTTTTTACCCTAAATTTTAAAAAAAAATTAAAAAATAAAAAAAAAATAAGATAATCAGATCTGGGGGTTTGGGAAGTATTTTTTTTTTTTTTTTTTTTTTTTTTTTTGAATGGGTGAATTGTTTTATTATAAAAAAAAGGTTGGACAAAAAAAACTAAAAATATTTTAATTTTTTTTTTTTTCATATTAATTTTTTTTTTTTTTTATTTTTTTTTTAAAAAAGATATTTTTAGTCAAATATTTGCAGAACATTACAGTTTTTCTTCCTTCTTTCTTTCTTTTTTTTTTTTTTTTTTCTTTGTTTTTAAAGAAATTAATAATAATAATTAATAATAATAATTAATAATAATAATTTATAATAATAATTAATAATAATTAAAATAATAATAATAATAAATAAAAATAATATGGAAGAAGTTATCAAACATAAAGCTATTATATCGAATAATGAAGCGTATGCAATTATTAGAGCTATATTATGTTTATATTCAGTGAATAAAACTGAAGAATTTAAAAATAGTGCAAATGAAAAAACGATGGGACCAGTATTAAAGAAAGCATTTGGCCTATCGGATGAGCAATACAATGAAATTAGTGAAAAGATTTTAGAATACACCACAGAGGAGATTACGATTTCAGAGTTGCAATTGAGATATGCATGGAAAGATAATCATCCAATCTATAAGAGTAAAGCATTTAAAGATCCAGATGGTCATACAAAATGGCAAAAAAAAGAATTTCAAGATATAAAAAAACTATTAAAAGATCCATCACTTTTAGATTTAAATACTAAACTACAATTAAATAATAATAATAATAATAATAATATTAATATTAATATTAATAATAAAAATAAAAATGAAAATTTAAAACCATCAATTCAAGATGTATTTAATATAACATTAAAAAAGCATACAATTGAAAAATCAAATGGTGGTAAAGATAATATACATATAGGTTATAAGATATTAGTTAATGCATTTCTTCAATATAGTTCACAAGAAGTTTATAGAGAGGATAGACAACATCCAATTAAATCATCATTATTAAAATCAAATGATTTATTTAATCTGGGTTTATTACCAGAGTTTACATGGATTCTAAATGAATACTCAATACTTTATGGTATTAGAGATTTCTATAGGTATTTAGTGATTTTCGATGTTTTAACCACTAGATTCGATGATAGTTTAAACCAATTAAATCTATTATCAAATTGTTTTGATAAATTACAATCAATTAGAAAAAGTCAAGATAATTTTAATGAAACTATAACGACAACTTCAATTAATGGCAATGCCATTAGTGGAGGTATTAATTTTAATAATAATGATAATAGTAGTGGAGGTATTATTATTATTATTACAGAAGATGAAGATGAATTATTTAATAAAATTTCATCGAATTTATTTAATAATTTATTAATTAGAATTGGTAATTATAGAATTTGTTTTACACCAAATCAAGTTGAAAAATTACCTCAACGTCAATCACAACCTTACCAAAGATTAATTAAAACTGTACCATTAACATTTGCATTGAATTTAATGAAACATATTGTTAATGAATTATTCTCTGATTTAATTGATTTTCAAAGTGTAATTAAAAAAGCGATCATTGAAGCCAACGAAAAAGAATATATTAGATCAATGGAACATTTTGAAGCATTATATAATGGTCAAATCAATTCAAACTATCAACAAATATTTCTATTATCAAAAGTTATAAATGATATAATTGATAAATGGTTTGATTGGGAAATTTATTATTTTGATTTATCATTTTCAGAGTTATTAAAATCAAATCAAAATCAAAATCAAAATCAAAATATAAATCAAAATCAAAAACAAATTCATTTAGAAATTGTATTTCAAACATTTTCAAATTTTATAAATAAATCTGTTAATAATATTTATAGGCATTATTCTAATGAAGAACATACAGTCAGAAATAATAAAAGTGGTAAATTAGAAGCAGCGCCATGGATAACTTGTTTATTCTCAGATTTAATACCATCATTGGTTAGATATAATGAAATTGTATTTGGATTATTTAAAAAGAAACCTATTGCATTAGAAGGTGAAATTAGTTTTTTAACGGGTCAATTCATTTTAAATAGAATTTCAATATTGAATACAAATATTAAATATTTAATAAAACATCAAGAATGGAAACCTAATGGTAAAGGTGTTTTTCATACATCTTGTCCAATTGATTTCTTTGAATTTCTAACACAATGCTATAGTGGTATTCAAACATTGGAGATTAAACTATCAATTCCATCAAATCCAATGACCAGGTCATTCGGTACCAATTTAGGAGACACTTTTCTTTTCTTTGTTAAAGGTATAAGGTCAATGATTTTAAATGATTTACCATTGGAACAACAGAAATCAATTTCAAATGTTATCGATAATGCTATTTCAAATCAAGCTACACCAAAACAACTCTTTCAATCATTGGTTGAGAATGTTAGATTACCAAAGTTACATTGTTATAATATCACAGAGAAAATGTGTTTACAAATTAATGATATCGAACAATCACGTGGTTTACTTCAAGATTTCGATGATAAATATAATAATATCTTTAGGAATTCTTTGAATGAATTATTTACAACTCTAAAAGATCACTGGAATTATCTATTGACATATTATGTATATAAAATGAATTGTTATATTAAACCAATCATTCAAAGTATATCATTATCTTATAATGATAATTCCACTACAAACTACACAAAAGAATTGGCAAATTTCATTGAGGTTAACCTTTCATTTTGTAATAAGAAATTACAAGCAAATTTATTTCCTATACTTTTAAAAAGATTATTTCAAAGTATTGTAAACAATATGTTAGATATTATACTACCAAACAAAAAGATCTACAATAAATTAGTCGTTGAAAAATCACTTTCAAACTTTAAAGGCCTAATGGATGAGTTAACTAAAGTTTTCCATGGTGAAGGTGATAAGACAAGTACTTATTTTGAACTAACTTTAGATGACTATACAAGAATTAAAAAAGTTATTGAACTTTATACTTTTGATTCCCAACAACTCATTGAATTTCATAAGATCCTTTTACGTTCCCATTCGAAATCAGTTATCACTGCAAATGAAGTCTCAAACTCAAATAATCTTTTAGATGAATCCTTTACAATAATGAATTTTAAAAGAAATGATAGTAAAGAAATTGAAAATTATTTAAAAAATTTAAATAAATAATTAAATTTTTATTTTTTGTATTTTAAAAAAAAAATTTTATTTGTTTTGTTTTGTTTTTTTTTTTTTTGAGATATATTTTTCGAATTTCCACACATACTAATTTATAAAAATTAATTTGTAATAGGTGTCAATAAAAAACCCACACTAATTCACATAAAAAAAGATAATTCTCTTGATAATTATTTTTTTTTTATTTTTTTTTATTTTCCAAAATTCATTATTTTAATTTTTTTTTTTTTTTTTAATTTTTTATTTAATTTAGGAAAAAATAACACACACTCTATTTTATAAAACCAACAATAGAAACAAACAAAAAAAACAAAAAAATATTTAAATTAATAAAATAAAAAAATAGAAAATATAAAAGCAAAAAATATTTAAATTAATAAATAAAAAAATAAATAAAAAAATAAATATTATACTATCCAATTTAATATAGTAAAAAAAAAAAAAAACAAAAAAAAAAAAAAAATTAATGGGAAAAACTATTGAAAACCTTAAATATGAAAATTATTTTAAATATTATTTTTATTATTTTAATTTCTATTAAGATAGTAAATTGTAAGGAGTTTGTATTACCAACCTTACAAGATCCTCAACAAAAACGATTGGACCAAATAAAACAGGCTCTCTATTGTTTAATTGAGCCAGGACTAAATTTTAAAACATATAGCTCCTCAATATTGAAAACCAACTCAAATATAGATGATGAAACGTCTTCCGGTAGTACAAGTTCAACTTATCATGGTGGTAGTGATGGAGATGATGGAATGGCACAGATAGCATCATGTTACCGATATAATCATAGTAGTACAGTTTCATTGAATTGCGAGGGTGATAAAAACCAAGAATGGAAAAAAACTCAAAATAGTCGATTCAGTATTGACCAATACATTATAGTAGAGGATATTGTCGATCAAATAACAATCCAAAAAGGCTACACTAAAATTATAACAATAGAACAAAGATTTAAAACCATACCTTCAGAGAATGGCTCTGTGATTATAAATAATGTTAACGAGCACATCGCATACTTCCAAGCTGCTTTTAATGTTGAAAATAGTTTACAAAATCTCTTCAACATCGAGATGGCTAACAAAGAAAGACATGCAAAAAAGACAGTAAAGCTATCATTCTATAACTATACTGATCCATATGGTATTCATCACCATAATGATATTGGTGGTAATGGCCTTAACGACAACAACAACAACATTGATATCAATAATAATGAATGGGATATTTCATTGAACTATGATAAAGAAAAAGATAGTTGCGCTTTTTTTTATTATCAAAAGAATCCAATTGATACAATGACATCAACACCTGATAATACAAGACAATGGTTCAAAGAGTCTGCAAGAAAAATGAAAAGTGGTAAACAAATTGCAAGTATTTCTTTCACTGGAATTGATGGTTTCATTACCTCTAAATGGATTGTGCCATCCGATGTTGATACAATACTTTTGAATGTAACTTATACAAGCACAATGGCTGATATTGTTCTAAGTGCTCGTCACATCGAAAATAATAGTTATAAACTTGCTGATTTCGGTTTCTATGATATTAAAAAATTAGATTTAAAAACTGGTTTAATCACACCAATTGAAAAACAATATTTTAATAGAAAGATACAACAAAAATAATTTTACTTTCAACATCTTTTAGATTTTTTTTTTTTTCCTAAAAAAACAAAATAAATTTAAAAAAAATCAATTTTAATTTTTTTTTTTTTAAAAAAAAAAAAAAAAAAAAAAAAAAAAAAACGAACGAAATTTTTCTTTATTTTGTTGATAAATTTCTACTGATAAAAAATAAAAAAATGGGAAATAAAAAAGAAATTAAAAGAAAATCTACAGAACCAACAAAAGAAATAATAAAAGATAATAAAAAGAAAGAGATAGATGTTGACCTATCATTAAAAAAAAATAAAAAACAAAAAGTAGAATCACCTCCATCGTCATCCTCAGAGTCGGAATCTGAGAGTGAATCAGAATCATCAAAATCTGAGAGTGAATCAGAATCGGAATCTGATTCTGAGCCAGAAAAAAACAATAAAGAAAATGAATCATCAGAATCAGAGTCTGAATCATCAGAATCAGAGTCTGAATCATCAGAATCAGAGTCTGAACAATCAGAAAGTGAATTAGAAAAGAAAAAAGAAAAAGAAAGAAAAGCTTTTGAAAAATTATCACCAAAAGAGAAAATTGATTACCAAAAGAAACAAATTGAAAAAGAATTTAAAACACAAGAAAAAGAGAAAAAGAGAGAGAAAGAAAAGAAATTATTAAAACAGGAAAAGATTAAAAAAGAATTGGAGGAAAAGAAATTGAAATCAAAGAATTCAGAGGTTTTGATGTATTTAGATACTTGGAAAAATGATAAGTCAAGCTGGAAATTTGAAAAGATTACTCAATCAATCCTAATCAAAAATATTTATTCAATAGATATATTACCAGAGAAATATTTCAAAATTGCTTTGGAATATTTGTCACCATTAAAAGGTGCTATCAAAGATAGAACTGTTGATGAGGCAAAACAAGTTATAACAAAATATAAAACTAGCCAAACTAAAAAGAAATTACCAAAAACTAAAAATGATAATGATAAAAAAAGTGATGATGACGATGATGACGATAGTGATGATGAAATTGAAAAAGAAGATAAAATAAAGTTTGAAAGAGCTCAAAGTATATTAGATACTTTAGTTAAATAAATAAAACAAAAAAAAAAAAAAAAAAAAATTAAATGGCAATATATTATTTATCTAAAAGAAAATATATTTATTTTTATTTACAACATTTTTATTTCGATTATTTTTTTTCTATTTTTTTTTTTTATATTTTTTTGTTTTATTTGTGATATGATTTAAAAAGTTTAATTACTAATAATGAGTTGTTTGTTAGATTATTGGTTGGTTAATAATTTAAATTATTTTCTTATTATTATAAAGTTCTTGTTTTACATATAAACCTTCCTCTTTTTCTTCAATTTGATTTTTATAGTTGAAGGCAGCGATTTCTTTTTTCATTGCGATCTCAGGTTCAGTGGTGTTGAATAAATCCTCCAATTGGGCGAGAGGAACTTCACCACATTTTAAGAGAAGGGTTTGATTGACTTCATCGAAACTAAAGATTGACTTCTTACCGACAATACCAACGTATTCCTCTTGATCTTGGTCACCAAAAAACAATACCACAATTTTTTTACCCTGAATCAATGATGGAAGTAATTTTGTGTTTGGAGGAATTACAGATAAATCTTTGACCCAAACGCATGGTAACAATGGACAACTATTGGTCTTGGCCCATAATACGCCACCAAACGCTTTTCTTTGGCTGAGGTACAATTGAACCAAGGGTGGTAAGTTTTCAATTGGTTTATAGTGTGGATTTGGTTTACCCAGGATCGCATTGTTAGAGGATCTGAACAATTCGATCAAAGAGATAATGAATTTATGGGTTGAAGTCCATTCCTTCAAATTCTTTGGTGGTCTACCCTTTGGTTTATCATTATCCAAAACGATTGGTCTTTTCTTTGAATGTACATCCATTGGTTTTTGGGTTGATGTTGAAGACGATGATAATGAAGTTGATAAACTTGAGAGTGATGATGTACTTGGATTATTGTTATTATGATGTGGATGATTATTGTGATGATTATTATTATTATTATTATTAATATTGTTATTATTATTATTATTATGATTATTATTGCTATTGTTATTGCTATTATTATTGCTATTGTAATTATTATTGATATTGTTATTATTGTTACTATTATTATTATTATTACTATTATTATTATTATTATTATTGTGACCTGAGAAATGGGACATTAAGCCATCATCACCTCCATTACGTGGTCTTGATTTGATTGGTGTTGAATTTGATGATCCTGATCCTGATGAAGATGATTGTTCATCATCATATTGACGCCCAGATTTTAAAATTTGAATATGATTATTATTATTATTATTATAGTTATTATTGTTATTATTAGTATTGGTATTATAATTGTTGTCATAATTTCCACCATATGGTTGTTGTTGTGAAAGTGAAGATAAAGCATTTAATGAAGAATATGATGAATTTAAATTATTATTACCAATATTATTATTTATGTTGCTATTATTATGATTATTATTGTTGTTACTATTATTATTATTATTATTATTATTACTATTACTATTATTATTAATATTATTATTATTATATGGTAAACTAAGTTGTTGATTGCCATTTACAATACGTGGATGATTTGAAGAGTTGGGGTTACTATTACAATTTGAACAATCACAAAGTCCTTTACAACAGAAACATTCCCATTCATTTCTTTTCATTAGTACCTGAAAATTTTGACCAAAAGTATTGACGACACATTGTTCACAGAAGCGAGAGTTACAATTAGTACAAAAGATGATTGAAAACTTTTTAAAACGTTTTTCACATCTATGGCATTTGATCTTCTTTTGGGAGGAGTAAAAGACTACGTGATAGGCCACGGTTGCAGTTGTGAGAAAACCACAATCATCAGAAACACGATCAGTGGATTTGGTGATGATATCATCGACTTCCTTTGGACGACGACCACTATGAGCTAATAGGTTTTTGTAGATTTCATAGAAACTGCTCAATTCTTTCTTTAGTTTACTATGAGATATAAATTCTTTGAGTACCATAACCTTGAAGTGGAATTCACAACCGATGCCAGACGAGACACAATCAAAACAGAAATCCTTACCTTGGCCGTCCTCAGTTTTGCAAGTTTCGCAATGATAACAACGATTAAAAATATCAGAGTTACAATGATCACAACGACGATCTTGAATACGATCACTATTAAAGTATTTGAATGGTTGAAGGAATGGAATGGTTTCACCGTTACAGTAGGGATAGTTTGGTTTTGGAATTAAGATGGATTCAGTTTGTAAAATGTTATGGAAGATCTCCAACAAAGGTGCAATGATATCGATGACATCATTTACATCGATAGCATTGAAATTGGTATTCTCGACATCACCCATAATCTTTCTGAGGGTATAGTAGGCAATGGCTTTAATTCTAAAGAGTTCAGGTTTTGCCATTCTTCTGGTGTGTGGTAACGATGAAAAGTAAGAAATTGGCAAAGATTTCAAAGAAATACTATTCCAAGCGATCTTCGTTGAAATACCTGCTCCACAGTTTACAACTTGATGCACAGAGTCTGGTGGAACGAAAATGAAATCACCAGGTCGTTGTTTATATACATATACTGGGAATGGAGCACCCAAAAGATCCACTGGTCTGATAAATCTTGATTCATTGTAAACATCACCACCTTTATCACTCCAAAACTTTAATGCCTCATCTTTGTATTCGGTTGGAACTATAAACCACCATGAATGAGCGTCTTGGTCACTAGATACCATAAGGTTTTGGCTAAGACTGCCACACATATCAATATGACCAGGTGTATAGGTACCATTACTACCAATGTAAACCAACAATGTCTCTGGTTGTAGATAATCAGGTAAATGTGATACCAAATCAAATCTGCTCTTGTATGAATATTGTGGTTGAAGTTTATGTGCAAGATATTCTTGCCATTCACGTGGACATGCTATATCTTTACCATATAAATGTTTTGGATTTCTTTCCTCTGGTGAAACTTGTAAATATGATATAAAATCTTTCATTCTCCACCCTTGTAAATCTGTATGTGTTTCATTATTTCTTGGTGAATTTTTTAACTCCATTTCAGAATATCTCTCCTAAAAATAAATAAAAAATTTTGTTTTATTATTTAAACATTTTTTTTTTTTCCAATGATATTATTAAAAACAAAGAAATTTTTTTTTTTTTTTTTTTTTTTGTCAGATGTGCATTTTTTTGATATTAAAAAATTAAATTAAAAAAAAAAAATTTTTAAATTGAAAAAAAAATTTTTGTCTTTTACGAATAGTGATATTTTTAAAATTGAAAAATAAAAAACAAAAAAAATAAAATAATTATTTTTAATTTAAAAAAAAACTTACTGCTAAAAAATCAAGTGTAAACATATTGTTTCTTGACCAACCCTGAGTTGTGCCTGTTAATACAAATGGTTGTCCTCTTTTAATTATATAATCTTCGACCGTTTCCGGACTAGTTGTTTGGTATGGTTGGTTCGACATTGGTATGAAATTTGAGTTTGGTGCTTTTATTAACTCATCCATATTAAAATTGAGGATATTATCTACACTAGGGAGATACATTGGGAATTCAATGTTTCTAGTTGTATCAACTTGCATCTTTCGTATACAGTGTAGTTCGAATATTTAATTTAATTTTTATTTTAATTTTTGTATTTGTTATTTCTTTTTATTATTAACTCTTATTATAAATTATTGTTGCTGTTGTTGTTGCTATATCGTTTTATTTGATGTTGTTTTTTAAGATTTTTTTGTATGTAAATTTTTTTTTTTTTTTTTTTTTTTTTATTATTTATGTATAGAGTAAAAAAAAAAAAAAAAAAAAAAAAAATTAAAATAAATAGGTCGTTGGTTTGGAAAAAAAAAAAAAAAAAAAAAGTCTTTTATATATATATATATATATACGGTAGAAAATAATTTGAAATAAAAAAAAAAAAAAAAAAAAAAAAAAAAAAAAAAAAAAAAAAAAAAAAAAAAAAAAAAAAAAAAATAAAAATAAAAATAAAAATGTACATTTAAATATTTGTCTCTTTAATATATTTTAATAATTTCTATCTTTTTTTTTCTTCTTTAGTTTTTTTTTTCCTTTACCTTTACTCTTGACTACCAAAGATATTTAATTTCTCAGAATCATTTTTCAACGGATATATTATTTTTAATTTAAAAAAAAAAAAAAAAAAAAAAAAAAGAAAAAAAAAGAATTTAAACAAAATAAAAAAAAAAAAAGAATCCTTTGAATAATAAATAGAGAGAACAAAATCAAGTAATAATAATCGACCATAATAATTAATTAATAACATGTCAAATTTTATCCCAACGAAAAAAAAAAAAAAAAAAAAAAAAAAAAAAAAAAAAAAAAAAATTTTTATTTTTTTTTTTTTTTTTTTTTTTTTTTTTTTCAAAATTAATCTATTTTTTTTTTTTATTATTTTTTTTTTTTTTTTTTTTTTTTTTTAAATAATTTTCCATTTATTTTTTTTTTTTTTTTTTTGTTTTGTATTTTTGATAATAATCTATTTTTTGTTTTTTTAAATAATTTTCCATTTATTTTTTATTTTTTTTTTTACAGTTAACAAAACAACACCATGGTTTCGAGTAAATCAGAAAGAAAAGGAAGATGAATTGAATCCAAACCCTTTTTCCAAGCGTTTATAGTGCTATCGATTTTTACCAAATGTCTAAGTTTCTCTTTTGTATCAGTTAGGATGGATATAGAGATTCTACTAATAATTAATTGTACACCTTGAATTAGACCACGTTGTATTGAGATACCAGAGGAAGAAGAAAGATTGATTTTGTAAGACTTTGAGATACTTTCTCTCATCTTTTTAATTTGATTCGATTCGATATTTGGACGTTTAAAGATAGAGTAAAACAATGATTTCACCCTTGTAATATATTTCCTATATCCAATGGTAAAGCTACTATTATTTATACATGTTACGTTTGAGTTCATCAATGAAATATACCAACCATTTCTATTGGGTATATCATAGAAGAGTATATTTGAGAAGTGACTACTGACATTATCCCATATCAATGGTAATCTATCGCTATTATTACAAAAAATGTCGAATGCAATAACTTGCCCCAACTGATTCAATTTCTTTTCACCACTATACCCTGAAAAATATTCTTTATAATCCAAATCTTTAAATGATTTACCATTTGGTGCATATTCCATAACTTTTTTTTTTCAGGAAAAAACAATTAATAATTAATAATTAATAATTAATAATTAATAATAGGATATTTTTATATTTACTTAAAAAAAAAGATTTCAATAATTCCAACTTTATATAATCATGTAAACTTCTATTTGTTTTTGAAGAGATAGTTAAAAGTGATCTAGACATTTGAAGATATTCATCATTTGAAAACTCTAATAATCTCATTTCAGGTATTGGTAACATTAAGATACTCTCCAAAACTGATGCATATACCTCCTGAACAATGGTGGTGGAGGACTTCAATAAAACCTGATTATATTCGCAACTATTATTTAAAAATGTTGCCACTAAAAATATATTTGAACTACCCAAATCCAATTTATGAACACTAATTAATGATGACCAATCAATACAATGTATATTCGAATATTGAATCATTTGAGCATATGAATTATTATTTACATTAATACTATTATCAATATTATTTTTGTTAAATTCGATATTATTTTTATTTTCTAAATTATTATAATTATTATTATTATTATTATTATTATTATTATTATTATTATTATTATTATTATTATTATTATTATTATTATTATTATTATTATTATTATTATTATTATTATTATTATTATTATTATTATTATTATTCTCAATTACATTTTTATTTTCATTTTTTAAATTCGAGTTTGAATTATTGTTTGTAGTATTTTTTTCTATATTATTATTATTATTTTTTTTTTTATTTTTCTTTTCAAAAAACAAATTATTTTTTAACTCTTTTATTGTCTTCATTTTATTATAATAAAACTTTTATTATTATTAAATATTTGGGTTTTTAAATTTATTATTATTTATTTTTTATGAATTTGAAAAATTATTATAATTACTCGGACCCCCTTTCTTTAGAATAATAAATTAAATTATATGTCGAGTTTGTTTTCTTTTTTTTTTTTTTCTATTTTACTAATTTAAGAAATGGGGTTTTGGAAATTATAAATAATAAAAATTTATTTTTTAATTTTTATCAAATATAAAAATATATAAACTATAAATAATTCGTATTTATTATTTATTTTAATTTATTAAAAAAAATTTTTTATTTTTGCGTATATATAAATAGATATATTTTTTTTTTCAAATATATTATAATATTACTATTTTTGTTATTGTTTTATAATTAGATTAAAACTTTTGGGTTTGAATGTGTGTTTCTTTATTTTTACAGTGATATTAATTCTATTTTAAATATTTATATCTTTATCTTAAAATTTTTTTTTTTAAAAAAAAAAAAAAAAAAAAAAAAAACAAAAATTTAATTATAAAATTTTATTAACTTTAAAAAAAAAAAAAGAAAAAAAAAAAATTAAACTGTATGCAAATATAGACTCACAACGCTAATTAAATAAAAACACCAAACCCTACCCACAGAATTAACCACACCCGCAATAATTATCTAAAATTATTTTATATATGGTAAAATTCTTCCCTTAAATAGTTCATACAGACACACTCCTCACAACACACATATAATGTTAATAAAAAAGTCGAAAACATTTCATTTTTTTGTAATAAAATTATTTTTTTTCAAAGTATTTTGTTATTAAACAAATTACGAGTATTTCTCGAAATATGTTAAATTTTGTGTTAAATTTTTTTATTTTTTTATTTTTGTGTTTATAAAAAAAAAAAAAAAAAATTAAATTTTAATTCATGAATTATTATTGTTATTTTTTAAAATAAAATATTTGTGTGTGGATTTATAAGGAAAAATAAAATAAAATAAAATAAAATAAAAAAAATAAAAAATTTTAAAAAGTTGGTTCTTAAAAATTATTTTTTGCCATATCTGGACCAAAGTAATATTTTTTTGAAAGAATATTTTCTTGTTAAAAATAAAACCAATTATTTTGTTGTTGTTTATTATTAATTATTTTCTATTGTTTTTTTTTTCTTTATTTTATTTTAAATTATAATGTTTTATTTGTTATTCGATATGTTAAAATTAACAAGCTATATATTTTTCCAATTGAAATTATTTTTAATTTTTTTTTTTTTAATATTATCTTTATTAATAAAAACCAATAAAAAAAAAAACAAAGTTGAACCTTTAAGAATGAAATATTTATATATGAATAAAAACATTTTAAAAAAAAAATAAAAATTAATTTTTTTGAGTGAATTAAAAATATTTATAACCAACAATGACCACATAAATGATTCACTACTTGGTAATTTTTTTTTTTTTAATCGTAAAAATTATTTGTTTTATTTTTTTAGAAACTTTTTTTTTTTTTTTTTTTAATCGTAAAAATATAAAAAAAATAAAAATTATAAATATATATATAAAAAACTAAATTATTTTGATTTCTCTTTATAAGTTCCCAATAATTTATCTAAATAAGTGAATCTTGAGCCATAATTGCATGTAAACTCTTTGTGATGATAATCATGGAAAGATGTACCACCATAGAAAGGCATAAAATTGAATGGGAAAATATCAATATCATAACCAGAGTGAGTTAATACGGCATCTAATTGACGAACGACAAACCATGTATAAAAAGTGAGATAATGTGGTCTAATAATTAAAACTGGTGCGAATGTGGCAATACCTAAAAATACAACTTCAACTGGGTGTGCATATGAAGCTGTAAATCCAAATGGTGCTGAATAGTAGTGATGTTCTTTATGAATATTTTTGTAGAACCATGGGGTATGGAAAAATCTGTGCATCCAATAGTGGAAGAAATCTTCACCAATTAAACAAAGGAAAATATCGAATAAAAATTTCCAACTAAAAATAAATAATTAAAATTAATACAAACAATCACAAATTTTTGCTTTTTTTTTTTTTTTTTTTTTTTTTTTTTCCTTTTTCAAAAACATATATACATACACTGATGGTAATGGTAAATCATAACTCATACCTAATACTTTTGAAAATGGAAAAGATACGATACCCAATGGTAAAATAACAAAAATATAATTTAAAACCAAATTATTAATACATCTTTTAATATCTTTGGATGATGGATATTTCTAAAATTAAATTGGGTTAGTGTTTATTTTTTTATTTTTTTTATTTTTTATTTTTTTTATTTTTTTTATTTTTTTTTTTTTTGTGACATACAGTGATTTGGAGTTTTAATTTTGGGAAAAGTTTATATTTATCAAAGAAATAAAAGACAATTGCACTAAGGGCATATAAAATTGCCATTGAAAGATAAAAAATTAAGAACAAACCAAATTCACCATAACTTTGAAGAATCCATGACCAACCATATTCAATTGAATTAGTTGGTTGTGGATCGAGTTGGTCGATATTATAGTTTTTTTCTGATTTGAAAAAACTAAAAATATATTCTAATTTCATCATTTTTTTTTTTTTTTTTTTTTTATAAAATTGTTATTTATATTTTTTTAATGAAGTTTTTTTTTTTTTTCTTTAAAAAAAAAAAAAAACTCGGATATAAAATAAACAAATTATTGGATGAGTAATAAATTAAATACTGATGAGGATTGACCTTTTGTGAAAAAAAAATAAAATAAAATAAAAATAAAATAAATATATAAAAAAAAAAAAAAAAAAAAAACTCTGCAAAAAAAAAAAAAAAATTAAAAAAAAATTTAAAAAAAAAAATTAGAACCAAACAAAAAAAGAAAATAATAAAAAAAAAAAATAATTCGGTTTTTTTTTTTTATGGGTTTTTATATGAATACTTAACTCCTAGTGCTCGTGTTGAACGAATTTTGAAAATCAAAATATCACACATTTTGATTTTAAAAACAATTTTTTTTTATTTTTTTAATTTTTTTTCATACAAAATTTTTTTTAGGCGAGATTTCATTCAATAAATTTTTTTTTTTTTTTTTTTTTTTTTTTTTTTTTTTTTTGAAATCAATAGCATCGTCACCTTTATTATTAATAAAACAACTATTTAGCTAATTAATAAATTTCAATCCAGCGAATTTATTATTCATCAGTTGATTTATACTAAAAATGGAAAATGGTCATTCTGAATGCATTTTCAAAAATGCAAAAGACTTTTTGACAGCCAACTATGCACTTATTTACCAAGTAGTTGTTGCCATCTTATCAATTGCTGTTTTATATAAAGTTCTCTTCAGTAGAAAGAACATAACTAAAAGACCAAAGAGAGAGATTGGTATTTCACCAGCATCCAATGGTACAGGTCAAAAGATTGATTGTGTAAATCCAGCAAATGGTAAATCAATGGGTATTGTAAACTCATTAAAACCAGATGAAGTTAAAACTTGTTTAAAAGCTGCTCAAGTTGCTCAAGCTGAATGGGGTCAAACTACTTTTGATGAAAGAAGACAAATCTTACAAGATTTTATTGATATGTTTATTAAACATGAAAATGAATTGGTTGAAGCATCAATGAGAGATACTGGTAAAACAAGTAAGTTTCATTCATTCATTCATTTATTCATTCATTCATTCATTCATTTATTCATTCATTCATTCATTCATTCATTCATTCATTCATTCATTCATTCATTTATTTATTCATTCATTCATTCATTTCTTTTTTTTTTTTCTTTTGAAAATCTTACTAAAAACAATTTTATCATATTTTTTATTATTTAGGATTTGAAGCAATGTTTGGTGAAATTTTAACAAGTTGTGAAAAATTAAGATATTTAATTCAACATGGTGAAAAAGCATTAAAGACAGAAGAAAGAATTGTACCAATGTTGATGGGTAGTAAATCAGCAAGATTGGAATATCATCCATTAGGTGTAATTGGTATTATTATTCCATGGAACTATCCAATTCATAGTATTATTTCAGCAGCAGCAGCAGCAATTTTTGCAGGTAATGCAGCATTGGTTAAAGTATCAGAATGGTCAACTCATTCAAAGATTCTTTTTGAACATCTTTTAAGAAAAGTTTTATCCAATAGAGGTTATGATCCAAACTTGATTCAAATTCTTCCAGGTATGGGTGAAACTGGTGAAGCATTAGTTCGTAGTGGTGTTGATAAAGTTTTATTCATTGGTTCACCAGGTACTGGTAAACGTGTTATGAAAGCTGCAAGTGATAGTCTCACTCCAGTTATTTTAGAACTCGGTGGTAAAGATCCAATGATTGTTTTCGATGATGTTGAATTAGATTGGGCATTAGCTATTGTACAAAGAGGTTGTTTCATTAATTTAGGTCAAAATTGTATTTCATCAGAGAGAGTATTTGTTCATGAAAAGATCTATGATCAATTCTGTAAACAAATGGCTGACAAGATTAATTCTCTTAAACAAGGACCACCAGAAGAAGGTCATTTCGATTTTGGTTCAATGACTATGCCAGCTCAAGTTGATAAAGTTGAACATCTCGTTGGTACTGCAATTAAAGAAGGTGCCACTTTATTAGCTGGTGGTAAAAGAAATCCAGCTTATCCAAAGGGTAACTATTTCCTCCCAACCGTTTTAGCAAATGTCACTGAAAAAATGACTATCTTCCAAGAAGAAGCTTTTGGCCCAGTTTGTACAATCGTTAAATTCTCAAATGAACAAGATCTTATTCGTATGGCTAATGGTACTGTTTTTGGTTTAGGTTGTTCAATCCTCAGTAGTGATATTAAAAGAGCTGAACGTATTGGTAGTAAAATCTCAACTGGTATGTTAACTATCAATGACTATGGTGCTTCTTACTTAATTCAAGATCTTCCATTTGGTGGTTGCAAAGAATCTGGTTTCGGTCGTTTCAATGGTCCAGAAGGTCTTAGAGGTTTCTCTCGTGAAGTCTCTGTACTCACTGATCGTTTCGGTATTAAAACTCCAGTTCCACGTCTCATTCGTTATCCAATTGATCCAGCTTCAGTTGGTATCATCCGTCAAGCTATCTATATGATTTACCAAAGAGGTATTGTTAACAAATTAAGAGCTGCTTTAAATTTTACTTCTCAAGTTATTAAAAATCCAAAGTTATTATTATAGAAAAATAGTAATTTTTTTTTTTAAAAAAAAAAAATAAAAATAAAACTTTTTTTTTATAAAAAAAAAATAAAATAAAAAAATAAACATGTAATATTAAAAATTATTACCCTTTTTTTTAAAAAAAATTCAATTATTTATTTTTTAATATTTATTTTTTAATATGACCAAAATATATCTATTTCATAATTAGTGTAGGTAGTAAAAGTAGTAGTAGTAGTAGTAGTAAAAATTACTTTTTTTTTTATTTTTATTTTTTTTTGTAATAACAAAGATCCTTGGAATAATGAAAAAAAAAAAAAAAAAAAAAACTCTAAACATGATGATAAATTAGATTATATGTGTTTGATTTGAAAAAAAAAAAAAAAAAAATTTTAATTTTAGGGGGGGGGGGGTTTGTTTTTGTTATCAAATATGTTTTTTTTTATTAAATCTTTATAAATCTAACTTAATCTGTCCAATTTTTTTATTTTTTTATTTTAAAAAATAAAAAAAAACAAGGATTTATAAATCTGTTAAAGTGAATGATAGGTATTTTATGTTTGTATTCTGTATTTTTTTTAAATTTTTTTTTTTTTTTTTTTTTTTTTTTTTTTTTTTAAAAATAACCATTTTTTTTTTCCAAAAAAAAAATATAAATAAATAAGAATTATTTTGAGTTTCATTATTAAATCCTCTTTTAATAAGTAAGTAGTTCATTTATTATAAATTATTATTAATTAAATTTTAACAATATCAATACAAATATTTATTATTAGGGAAAAAAAAAAAGAAAAAAAAAATACGATGTCAACTTTAGAAAATTTTGAAATTTTAAAAGAAGGAATTAACAGAGGTAAATTTATGGAAATGTTTGAAAGATTTTTTGATGAAAATGTTACAATGACCCAAAATGGAACATCTACCACTGGAAAAGGAAAAAACAGGGAAATTCAAGATAACTTTATTAAGAATTCAACAATTCATGAAATTAAAATTATTTCATCTGTCTTAAATGGTGACTCTGTTTCTTACCAAATGTCAATGCACTTTGAAGTTGGTGGTCATGTAATCAATAAAATTCAAGATGTAAATCAACTTTGGGAAAATGGCCTTGTAGTTCAAGAAGTATATAATTAAACCAAACAAAATAAGAAAAAAAAAATTTTTAAAAAAAATTACCAATAAAATTTGTTTTTATTTTTTTTATGAATAATCTTAAAAAATACCAATTTTAGAAAATTTTTACTTTATTTTTTTTTTTTTTTTTAAATTATATATTATATAAAATATTTTTTTATCAATGTATATATATTAATATTTTTTCTAAAGTTTTTTTTTTTAAAAAAAGCAATTAAAAAAAAAAAAAAAAAAAAAAGTGTTGGGGAGGGAGTAAAAAAAAAAAAAATAAAAGGGTTTAAAAAAAAAGAAAGGAAAAAAAAAAATAAAAATAAAATAAAGGAATATAAATTTTTTAAATAAAGAAAAATTAAATTTTTATTAAACATAGGACATTTTTTTTCATTGTCTTTGATATCGACATAAATTTTTTTTCACTCATAAAGCCATTTTTTTTTAATCGAAAACCTGATTTACCAATTTTACTAAATGTTTTTTTAACTTTTGGAATTATAATTTGTCCTTCTTTTTCTAATTTTTCTAAGTGATTTTTAATATTTTCAAGCGGCCAGTTATTCAAATTAATGTCTTTATTAATTTCATTATTATTATTATTATTATTATTATTATTATTATTATTATTATTATTATTATTATTATTATTATTATTATTATTATTATTATTATTATTATTATTATTATTATTATTATTATTATTATTATTATTATTATTATTATTATTATTATTATTATTATTGTTATTATTATTATAATTTTCTTGTTTAGTATTTTGATTTTGAGATAAGGGTTTTAATGATGGTTTTACGGTCGAACATGGTACATTAACAGGACGAAAAATAAATTCGGAACTATATCTTCGGTTGTTGTTATTATAAAAATTTAATTCTTGGTCATCAAGAGAGTCATCATCCTCAACACCTTCAAATTCAAATATTAAGGGCTGACTCGATAAAAATTGTCTTTGTTCAAGGAGATGACTTGTAGTTTTTAAACATGTTGGATGAATTAATGATATAGTTTCGAATTCTGGTAATAAACTTTCCATTTTTTTTTTTTTTTTTAATTTTCAAATTATTATTATTTTTTTTTTAAAATGCAACTATTTTAGGAAAAAATAAAAATAAAAATAAAAAAATTAATATGTATTCCTTTTTTTTTTTTCAAAAAAAAAAAAATTAAAGTTTTTTTTTTTCCTTATTATTTTTTTATTACCTTTTTTTTTTTTTTTTTTTTTTTTTTTTTTTAATATAAATAACTGTTTATGGTGGTTAGAGGTTTTTTTTTTTTTTTTTATGATTTTTTTATTATCGTGATGGTGAGGATGAAATAAAAAGAAAATGAAAAAATATAAAGCAAAAATAAAAAATAAACAACACAAACAAAAATAAAAAATTAAAAAAATAAAATAAATATATAATAAAATTATTATTTTTTTTAAAAAAAAAAAAAAAAAATAAAAAAAACAAATTTAAATATGTAAAAATAAAATTTAATTAAATCTCGACATTACGATCACCATGGGTGATAATTAATTGTATCCGAATAATAATGTGGGTATATATTATAATAGTATTAATAATAATAATAATAATAATGCGTGGTGTGGGTGTGAATGTGTGTTGAATAATATCCAAATGATTGGTTAAATATTAAAATAGAATGTTGTTTTTTTTTTTATTTATCACAATTATTTTTATTATTATTTTTTTTATTTTTTAATTTTTTTTTTTTGTTTATGTTTTTATTTTAATAGTTATTATTGTTGATGGTAAATGGTGGGTTGGATTATAATTTAAAATAACTATTTCTACTACTACTACTTCTACTACAACAACAACAACAACAACAAAAAAAAAAAATAAAAAAAAAAAAAAATTAAAAAAATCAACAACAACAACACAATTTATTTAAATCTAATAAAAAACTTTTTGAAATTTTTATATTTTTTTAATCTTTTTGGTGAGAGATACCAAAATTTGTATTTGAAAATTATTTTTCACCACCAAATGAGATTCAAATCAACTCCCCCACCAACCACTCTAAAAAAAAATATTTTAATGAGGGTAGTTGTGTGTTTATTAAATTTACATATACATTTTATTTTTCATATGTAAATGATCTAATAAAAAAAAGGGGTAAACAATAAATAAATATACTATTTATATAATTATAATGAGTGTGTGAAAGTGGGTTAGGGTGCCTTTTGGTAAGTTGTAGTATGTATTTTTTTTTTTTTTCATTTTCTTTTTTTTTTTTCTTGCTTGTTGTAACATTTGGGTGATCTAAAAATATAATATAAATGAATTTCTAAAATTAAATATCATACCATTAACTATATATATTTATATAAGTGTGAGAAAGTGAGTGTGGGGTGTGAGTGTGAGGTGTGAGTGTGAGGTGTGAGTGTGGTTTTTTTTTTGTGAGTGTATTAAAAAAAAAAAAAAAACCCTAAATATCAGTGGTGTGGGAAATAAAATAAAAAAATAATGGCTTTAATTAGAAAAAGTATAGAGTTATTCTATGTACACTTGTGTAAATATTTTTTTTTTTTTATTAAAAGATTTTCCCCCTTTTTTATTTTTTATATTGTCAATGAGTACTTATTTAATTAAAATTTATTTTTTAATTTTCTTTTTTTTTTTTATATTATTTTTTTTTTCTTTTTTTTTTTATAATTATTAAATTAATACTAATATTAAATCTAAAATACAATTGGTATTTTAAACGAATTAAAATAATATCGAACTGTAAAATAAAGTTTATCATTATAAAAAAAAAAAAAAAAAACCATATTTACCAATTGCCGATTAATGATGAAATTTTTTTTCAGGTTACGTTTTTTTTTTTTTTTTTTTTTTTTTTTTCATTAGATAAATAGAAATAAACAACTCTTTATTTGAAGAATCATTTCATAAAATAGACTTAAATCAAACACGTCAAAGAGATAATGGATATTTATTTATTTATTTATTTATTTATTTTTTTTTATAAAAAGGAAAAGGTATTTATTTTGTGGGTTAATATATGGCGATAAATTATGGTTATTGAAAAACAAGATTAATAATATGTCTTTTTTTTGATTGAAGTTTTTAAATAAAATAATGATATAGATCAATCAAAAATAGTAAAAATGAAAGATAAAAACTTAAAAAAAAAAAAAAAAAAAACCACAACACATTCAATGATGATATAAATACACTATAAAACTTTGGAAATAGAGTATGCCATAACCCTTTAATTGTTGAAAAATAAAAGAAAACATTTTTAAATTGGTTTGTGTCTGTAATTGTTTGTGTTTGTGTGTTGTGTGTGTTTCAGTTAGATATTGTTATTATTGGTTGTAAATTGAAGGTTTTGGAAGATTTAAATTTTAAAACATTTATCTTTTTATTAAACTCCAATTACTACATTTGATGATCTTTTATTAATAATATTTATGTGGATAATCACATTAAATCTGTTAGGAATCTGGTAAATTGACAATTTTTTTTTTTTTTTTTTTTTTTTTTACCCACCTACCACTATTAATCTTTATTTTTATACAAACATAGGATTTATCTGGTTTTTTTTTTTTTTCCACTTTTCATTTGATTTTATTGTAGATAAAAAATAAGCTAATTTAATAAACTTCCTTTTATGTATATTAAATCATCATGGGTAATGTTATTGCTGCTGTTATTTTTTTAAATATGAATAATGTATGGACAATCCCTTGTTTATCTATTATTTGTAATATAGTATTGGTAAAAATATTTTTTTATAATTTAGCGATCCAATAATTGAATTACTTTGTTTCTATTATTAAAAATCATACCAAAATAATAATAATAATAATAATAATAATAATAATAATAATAATAATAATAATAATAATAATAATAATAATAATAATAATAATAATAATAATAATAATAATAATAATAATAATAATAATAATAATAATAATAATAATAATAATAATAATAATAATAATAATAATAATAATAATAATAATAATAATAATAATAATAATAATAATAATAATAATAAAACAAACATAATAAATATATAATAGAGCACTATAATTCTTATAAAAATAATCCTCTTACTTTTTTGTTTTTCATAATTTTTTTTTTAAAAATAATGTGGTGATTTATTACATGCTTAAAAATATGCAATTATATTTTCTTTTCTTTTTTTTTTATTTTTTATTTTCTTCCTAAAATTTTAAAATAAAATTTGGATTTTTAATAATTTCCTTTTCTTCCTAAAATTTTAATTAGTTTTGTTCATTCAAATAATCTTTTTTATTTATTTGAATTTATATATATATATTTATATATATTTACCAAAAATGAGCATATCCACCAAAATACTGGTGGGTAAACTAAATAAATTTTTTTAATTTCGTTATAATTGTAATTATCAAAAAAAAATTGTATATTTTTTAAAAAAAAAAAAAAAAAAACAAAAAGAAACTTCAACAAAAAAAACTAAAAAAAATAAGATCAGGTCAAACGCGTCAAAAAATTAAAAATTCGAAAAAAAAAAAAATAAAAAAATTCAAAGAAACTTCTTCACCAAAAAAAAAACAAAAAAAAAAAAAATTAAAAATTGGTATTTTTTTTTTTACAAAAAAAAGAGCTGGCTTTATTTTATTAAACAGTGAAACATATTCTTTTTCATTGTGTTCGAAATTGAAATAAATCTTTTACCCCTTATGAGGCTATTTTTTTTTAATTGAAAACCCGATCGGCGACTTTTATGGATATTTAAACTCTTGGGTATTTTGATGTGTCCTTCATTTTCTAATTTCTCTAAATGTTTTGTGATATTTTCAATTGGGCAATTATCTATATTATTTAAATTATCATTTGAAATATTATTATTATTATTATTATTATTATTATTATTATTATTATTATTATTATTATTATTATTATTATTATTATTATTATTATTATTATTATTATTATTATTATTATTATTATTATTATTATTATTATTATTATTATTATTATTATTTTGATTTTGATTTTGATTTTGATTTGATTTCTCATTTGATTTTAAATTGTTATAATAAAAATCTAATTCATAATCAAGAGTATCATCGGACTCATCATCCCAAACTCCTTCGAATTCAATCACTAATGGCTGCGTGGATAAAAATTGTCTCTGCTCAAGGAGATGACTTGTAGTTGCAAAACATGTTGGATGAATTAACGATATAGTATCAAATTGTGGTAATAAACTTTCCATTTTTATTTTTTATTTTTTTATTTTTTATTTTTATTTTCTATTATTATTTTAAAATTTAAAAATTTTTTTTTATTTTATTTTATTTTTATTCAATAAAAAAATTATCTTATTTTTTTTTATTTTATATAATTAATGTTGATTTGTTTTGTTTTTATAAAAATGAATATTAAAAAAAAAAAAAATAAAAATAAAAATAAAATAAAAAAAAAAAAAAAGAAAAGGAAAAAAAAAAAAAAAAAAAAAAAAAAAGTGTAAAAAATAAAAAATAAATTAAAATAAATTGTTTTTGTGACCCGGTCACATTCCAAACCTGAAAATAATCCAATTGATCTTTGTTCTGTCGAAATTATTGGGTCGCAAATTTTATTGGGTTTGATTTTCTTTTTTTATTTTTATTTTTTTATTTTTTTTATTTTTTTTTATTTTTTTTTCTAATTTTTGACTGTGCGAAAAAAAACCGTTTTTTCAAAGTTTTTTTTTTAATATCGATATAGGGTTGTTGCTATTATTAATTTAAAAAAATTAAAAAAAAAAAAAGGTTGGTGGTGATGGGGGTTTATTTTTTTTGCTTAGGGTATTTTTTTTAATAGTTTCAATGTCATAATTTTTTGAACTGAATCACCTAAATTTATTAAATTATTCACAGAATCCATTAATTCAAAATCATTTTTATTTTTATTATTATTATTATTATTATTATTATTATTATTATTATTATTATTATTATTATTATTATTATTATTATTATTATTATTATTATTATTATTATTATTATTATTATTATTATTATTATTATTATTATTATTATTATTATTATTATTATTATTATTATTATTATTATTATTATTATTATTATTATTATTATTATTATTATAAAAAAATATTTCTTGATCGATCGGCTCATCAGATTCATCGTCCCAAACGTCTTCAAATTGAATTATTAGCGGTTGGGTAGATAAAAATTTTCTTTGTTCAAGTAGATGAGCAGTAGTTTCAAAATAAGTTGTGTTAATTAATGATATGGTTTCAAATTCCTCTAATAAACTATCCATTTTTTTTATTTTTTTAATTTTTTTTATTTATTTAATACTATTATTATTTTTAGTATTATTATTTTATTTTTATTTAAATTTTTAATTTTTTATTTTTTTTTTTTTTTTTATTTAATAATATAAAAAAAACTGATAATAAATTATGTGAATAAAATAAAAAAAAAAAAAAAAAAAAAAAAAAAAAAAAAAAAAAAAAGTAAAAATAAAAAGGCAAAAAATCTAATTTTCCTCATTGTTTCTTTGCAGATATGCTAAGATTTTTAACAAATTATTCTTTTTTTTTATAAAAAAAATCACATCGTGCAATGCATTTTTTTTTTTTTTTTTTTATTTTTTTTTTAAAAAAATGCCACGACCCCCCCTGCCTGAACACAGTGCGAAAAGACATATGATATGGCGAGTTCCTTTTATTAAATAAGTGAAAAAGATATTTTTTTTTTTTTGAAATTTTTTTTTTTTTTGAAAAGTATTTTATTGAAAAAACCTAAAAAAACCACAATGCCCGAAATTTCTGCGTTTTTTAATTTTTAATTTTTAATTTTTTTTTTTTGGACCGTAGATAATTTCGTTTAGATAGAAAAATCAAATGAAACTTAATAACTTATTATTTTAAAGAAAAAATTAATAATATTAAATTCGAAATTATTATTTTGGTTTTTTAGTGACTAACCAAATTCTTGTTAGGAATGGTAAATTTTAATTTTTTTTTTTTATTTATTTTAACTCATCCAAATTTACGTGTTTGAATGTCTGTTAAAAAGCTGTAGTTGTCTATTTCCTATTAATAGGGGGTTATAAAAAAAAAAAAAAAAAAAAATTGATATGTGTATATTTATTTTTTATTTTTTTTTTTTTTTTAAAAATTGTAAAATTGTGAAGCGATGCGTTTTAAAAATTTTAGATTTGAGGTTAATTTAATTTGAGATTGATATGAGTTACAGGTTGAGTGTATTGGAAATGACAGAGTTATGTGTCAGGTTTTTGTTCCTTTTAAAATTTTTTTTTTATTAACCTCATCCATGTGTTAATTACTAATTATTTCTAGCCATTATTCCTAATGATGGATTAGTTTTTATTGATTATTGCTGTCCAATTATATGTGTTTTTTATTGAGATTTTGAATTTACTATTGCTGCCAATATTAAATATTTTTATTTTTGTTATTTTTTTTTAAAAAATTAAATGTTTAGGTGATGCAATATTGTGTAGGTTTGATCCAGTAAATGGCCTTCCTTTAATTTTTTTTTTTTTTTTTTTAAATTGGATATTACAGTTTTAGCTGTTTCTTCTCGGGGATAAACCCTGATTTATTAGTTTTATTTTTACAGTCTCAAATTAAAATTTTGTTAAAGAGGTGAGTTATTATTACCAATTTTTTTTTTTTTAAATTACAGTATAAACTGTTTCTCCTCGGGTTTTTTTTTTTTTTTTTTTAAAATTGGATATCCATTAAATTTTTTTTTTTAATAACCTCATCACATTGGATGTGTTCAAATCATGTTTATAAGTTTTATTATAATAAATTATTATTTTTTTTTTATTTTTTTTTTATTATTTTTTTTTATTAAATTGGATATTACAGTTTAAGCTGTTTCTCCGGGATAGAACCTGGATTTATTTGTTTTATTTTATTTACAGTCTCAATTAAAAATTTTGTTTAATGTGATGAGTTCTTGTAGAAAGTATTATTTAATTTTTTTTTTTTTAATAACCTCATCCAATTGGATGTGTTCGAATCTAGTTTTTATTTATTAATTATTTTAATTTAAAAATTTTTTTTTTCTGTGACCACGTTAATTCGTGTTATGACCAAGACTTGAACCAAAGGCCACGGAGGCTGTGTTATTCTGTGTGAAACCACTATGCTAAGCCCCCCACGTATTATTTAAAAATGGTTATTAGATTTCGTAAAAATTCATCATAGTTTCGATAGCTCAGTGGAAGAGCAAGCGACTGCAAATCGTTAGGTCGCCAGTTCAATCCTGGTTCGGAACTTCTTTTGCCAATAAAATTTATATAGTCGTGGGTTCGATTCCTTCGGGTTGAAGATGTTTTCTTTTTTTTCCGGGGTTTAATGTAGTGGTTCTCCTCGCTGAATCCCAAGCCTCCATGACCTTGGTTCGTGTAGATGCAGTTTGCCAGAGTAATTGGACTGTTCTGTTTTTTTAAAAAAATAATTTGGAGCATTTTTATGTAAGAATTATGTCATTAGATCTACATTTACCATATTTATTAGACTTTTTCTATAAATTTTTTTTTTTTTTTTTTATTTTTTTTATAAAATATTAAATGAATAAATAAAATTTAAAATCTATAATTAGAACTAATTATAGAAATTAAAATTTTTTAATTGTGGGAAAAGTGTCAATAATTAAAAAATTTACACTGAAATGTGTCAGCATGACTCAAACCTTTTTTTTTATTTTTTTTTTCTATAAAAAAAATTCTTTGAATTCTATTTTTTCAAATTTTTTTCTTTTTTTTTTTAGTTATTTTTTAAGAAATTGGGGCTATAAAAAGGATAATTTTTAAAAATTAATATATTATTCAAATAAAATCAAAAATCAAAAACCAAACCAATACAAAACAAATAGAATAAAAAACAATTTTTAAAAATATTAACAACAAAACACAATATGCAAATTTTCGTTAAAACACTAACTGGTAAAACCATTACTCTCGAAGTTGAAGGCTCTGATAACATTGAAAATGTTAAAGCAAAAATTCAAGATAAAGAAGGTATTCCACCAGATCAACAAAGATTAATTTTTGCTGGTAAACAATTAGAAGATGGTCGTACTTTATCAGACTATAACATTCAAAAAGAATCAACTCTTCATTTAGTTTTAAGATTAAGAGGTGGTATGCAAATTTTCGTTAAAACCTTAACTGGTAAAACCATCACATTGGAAGTTGAAGGTTCTGATAATATTGAAAATGTAAAGGCAAAAATTCAAGATAAAGAAGGTATCCCACCAGATCAACAAAGATTAATTTTTGCTGGTAAACAATTAGAAGATGGTCGTACTTTATCAGATTATAACATTCAAAAAGAATCAACTCTTCATTTAGTTTTAAGATTAAGAGGTGGTATGCAAATTTTCGTTAAAACCTTAACTGGTAAAACCATCACATTGGAAGTTGAAGGTTCTGATAATATTGAAAATGTAAAGGCAAAAATTCAAGATAAAGAAGGTATTCCACCAGATCAACAAAGATTAATTTTTGCTGGTAAGCAATTAGAAGATGGTCGTACTTTATCAGATTATAACATTCAAAAAGAATCAACTCTTCATTTAGTTTTAAGATTAAGAGGTGGAAATTAAAAAAATAAAATAAAATAAAATGAAAAATAAATGTACAAAATTCTTTTTCTACTTTATATTTTTAAGGTAACCTTTTTTTTTTCTTATTTTTTCTTTCAAAATTTTTTATATATTTTATCTACACTTTTTTTTTTTTTTTTTAGGGTTGGTCAGTATCAATTATTTTTTGAATTGGTCAGTATCAATTTTTTTTCCTATTTGCATAGATTCTTCAATCTCTCTTTTGATTCTTCTATCTCTGTCCTCTGGCCATTCTGGTACAGTTAAACCAACTCTATTTGAGGATTTCTCAACTCTTTGTCTGGATGAAAGACCAATATTATATGAATCCAAAAGTTCCTAAAAAAAAAAAAATTAAAAGTTTTTTTTTTTTTTTTTATGTTATTGTAATAGTAAAAACATTAGTTGATTTATTATACTTTTTATAGATTTTATTTATCAATTTTATTCATACACTTAAATCTTTTGAACTTTTAATTAAATATCTATATGATTTAACCTTATCTTGTAAAACTTTAATCTCATTTGGATCAGTAACATCTTTATTATCTCTAAATAATTGAATTACATTTGTTCTCCACCATGGGTCAAACTTAAATGTATTATATCTTAAACCTTCTCTAACCAATCTTCTAAATAAAACCTTTGAAGATGTTGTTATTCCATTGCTTGTCATTTTTTTATTTCAATTACAATAATTTAAGATCAAAATCACTTTTTTTTTTTTTTTTTTTAAAAACGAATAGAAAAAAATCAAAAAAAACAAAAATTCTTGAGAAAAAAAAAAAAAAATACAGTCGGGTAATTACAAAAATTTTTATCAAAATTAATTTTTTTTTTTTTTTAAACCAATTCATTTGAATTAATCTTTTACCAAACTCAAAAATAAAATGTTTGAGAACAAAAAATTTTGGTTATGTTTGGATTGATTAAAAAAAAAAAAAAAAGTTTTTTATAAGAAAAAGAGTAAATAAATTTTATTTAAAATGATTTGAAGTTATATATAAATTTTATGTACAATTAAAAAAGAGGAAAAAAAGGTTTTTTTTTTTTATAAAATTGGGTGTGCGATTTTTTTTTTTTTGATGGATATGACAGCTTCACAAAGGTTCTGAGTTTGAGAACTTGATTCTTCATCTTATTATTATTATTTTTTTTGTTGATAATTATTAATTAACATAGGTATAAAACAAATATGGTAAAAAAAAATGAAATATATCATCATTTTTTTTCTTCTTTTTTTTTTTTTTTTTAGATTATTAAAAAAAAAACTAGTTAATGATACATTTTGACTTATTGTGTGGGGATTCAAAGGTTATTTTTGGTCTTCTGTTACTTGAGTTTCTTAAAGGTGGTTGGGGTGAAGAACGATTTGGATTGAATTCAATTTTTGAAGAATCAGAATTATTCTTTCTTTTACCACCCAAAGATTTCTTATTGCCTTTTACTCTATCACCACGGTGGTTAGTAGGATTTAGATCTTCGCCACTAATTTCATTATCATCTGAATATTCCTCATCGTCTTGACCACTACTAGCATCATTATCGGAGCAGATGTAGTTCTCACGAATTAAAGCCACATCAGAAATGTTTGTGCCAATTGAACTCTTTTTAATATTTACAGGGTCGAGTTCAATTGGATGCACTGGTAAACCATTAATTAAATGTTCATTATTTCTTGGATCATATAATACATTATTACCATTGCCATGAAATTGTTGAGATTGTTGTTGATGATGCAACGTTGGAGTTGATGGTGGTTGGTCACCAACTGATATAGAGGGTATATATTCCGGATCTTGTAAATCGATTGTATTTGCATCGTTTTCATAACCAAAAATAAGTTCATCATCACCTCCTCTACCACCTCCACCATCATCACCTTCATCATCACCATACGCCATTTCCAATGGTAAAAATTTACTTTCTTCTAATAATGGTACAAATGGTTCTGTCTCTGGTATATATTTAATACACCACCTAATTCCAAAACAAAAATGAAAAATGAAAAAAAAAGAAGTTAATATTCTATTGTATAATTTCAAAAAAAAAAAAAAAAAAAAAAAAAAAAAAGAATACTTTACGGATGATTTTTAATTTGACCTAATGAAAATCTTTGAATATGATCAACTTGTAAAATACCTTTAATTAAATTAACCAAATCTTTGTCGAGATCATTTGGGAATTCTATTTTACATTTGGAGATGTTTTCAAATAGGACAAACATATTTGCACCAGAGAAAGGAAATTTACCAATAGTCATTAGATACAATGTTACACCCATTGCCCAAATATCGATTTTAAAAGGTGAAAATGTGGTTTGAAATTGTGTTAACTCTGGTGGTTGAAATGCTGGTGATCCATAACTTCTTGATAAACATTCAAAATCCTCCAATTGACTGCTATCCTCTGCAACTCCAAAATCACTAAGTTTTAATACATTTGCATGAGTAAATAAAATATTATCAGGCTTAATATCACGATGTAATATCTTTTGTGAATGAATATATTCACATGCTTCAATCAATTGTCTAAATATACTATTATCATTATTTAAAATAATTTTAAAAAATTAATAAACACATTTAAATATATGTTTGTTTGTTTGTTTGTTTGTTTGTTTGTTTGTTTGTTTGTTTGTTTGTTTGTTTGTTTGTTTGTGTTTTATTAATACATACAATTGTGATTGATGTGGTGGTAATCTACCATTTGGTGCATTTTCTAAAATATTTTGTAAAGTTCCACCACCAACATATTCATAGACAATATACAATTTACCTTTTTCCTCTATAATGAAATGATCGATTAATTTGATTATATGTTTATTATGTAGTTTCTTTGTAATATTAATCTCTTTTAAAACCGATGCTTCCCCACCAGGAATCTTTTTTAATCTTGCTCTTTTTAATATTTTAACTGCTACTCTTTTTTGAGTGAATGAATCCATACCATCTTTAACTTTACCATAAGCACCTAAAAAATAAATAAATAAATAAACAAAAAAGCAAGCAAATAAATAAAAACTATTAATTTCAAAAAATTTATCTTATAGATAAAAGATAGATAAACAAAGATAAGATAGATAAGGAGATAATGAACAATAGATAAAGATAGATTACCCTCACCTAAAACTTCACCTAATATATAATGTTTAACTAATTTTGGAGAGGACTTTCTTGATCTGTATGAAATCCCATTATCTTCGTTCTCATTTAAATGAATAATAAAATTCGATGTATATGATGGTTGTTGTTGCTCAACTTCCATTATATAATAATTATTATTATATTATAAGTTATAATATAAGTTTCTCTTTTTTTTTTTTTTTTTTTTTTTTTTTTTGTTTTTTTTTAGTGTGTGATTTGAAGTGAAAGGGGTTGAAATTGGGTTTAACTGAATTTTCTTTTGTAAGTTTTAATTTCTTTGTGTATGTATTGAAATTTATAATATAATAAGAAAATAATAAAAAAAAAAAAAAAAACTTTCAAATTGGCGAAAAAAAAAAAACAATAATAAATAAATAGTAATCTTTTCTAGTAGGTATTAAGTTGATGCCTTATTATTGTATTTTTAAACTGATACTATTATTGTTATTATTATTATTGTTATTGTTTTTATTTTTATAAATTACTATAGTATTTATTTTTTTTTTATTTATTTTTTTTTTTTCAAAACTGTTGTGTTTTATTATAATTATTATTTAATTTTATTTTATTTTATCAATTTATACACACACCTCACACAAGTAAACACACACATAAATTTATTTATATAAAGAAGAATGGTGGTGTGTGGAAAAAAAATTTGTGGGTGAAATTTAAATTATATTCAAATTATCAAGATGGGGTAATGATTTTTTTTTTTGTTTATTATTATTATTTTTATTTTTATATTATTTTTATTATTATTATTTTTATTAATATTATTTTTTTTATTTTTTTTTTTTTATTTTTTTTTTTTTTTTGATTATGTGGGATGTGAAAAAGAAAAAAATAGTCTTCTGGACAATAATAAAAAAACACTTGTCAATTTAAAAAATAAAAAAAAAAAACAAAAATTAATTTTTTTAAAAAATTTTTTTTCTTTTTTTTTTTTTTTTTTCTTTTTTTTTTATTATTTTTTATTTTAAAATTTCATTGAGACCCAGGGGACGGCCGCGATTCGATCTCCAAAAGAACACCTATTTTTTTAATTTTTTATATTTTTTTATTTTTTATTTTTTTTATATACCTATATATATATAATATATAAAAAAATTATTTTATGTTTATTTATATTTACAATTTTTTTTAAAAATGAAATATCAAATTTTTATATTTCAATTATTTTTTTTTTTTTTTATAATTTTCAAATAAAATAATTTTATTTTAAAATTATACACAAATATTTTATTTTATTTAAATTTTTCTTTTTTTTTTTATTTTTTATTTTTATTTTTATTTTTTGAATTCACCACTATAATTGGTATTCTAATGTTGAGTCTTTTAAATGATACCAATTAACCAGTTTTTTTTATTTTTTTTTAAATTGTTAATTACATGAAATTTCAAAAAAAAAAAAAAAAGATCCGATACTCACAATGATTTTTTTTATTTTTCTTTGGAATGGTTTTGGGATCAATTTATTTAATTTGAAATATCATTTTTCTAAATTTTCACCAAAATTTATAATTATAGTTTTGAAGGTAGATATAAATCATATAAAGAAATAATAAAATAATAAATGATATGGTCCATTATAAAAATTATTTTTTTTATATTTCTTTGCCAAGTTTCTTTTTAAATGGCAGAGTTTTTTTTGAAAAAAAAAAAAAAAAAACAATCGGGGATATTAAAGTGAGTTTGCCCTCAAAATTAATAAAATAAATCCACACTAAATAACTAATAATTTTTTTTTTTTTTTATTATTAACATAGAAATCATACAATTTTTCCCTTTTTTTTATTATATTTTTTTTTTATTATTGTTGTTTTTATTTTTTTAGGCTTGTTTACTTGGTTTGTCAGCACCATTGAAAGCATTTTGTTCCTTTTCTTTTCCTTTATCAGCACCACTTGATGGATTTGAAGCTGGTGGGGTACTATTGATTACATCTGCCTTCTTTTCAGCCTCTCTGTTTGCAGTTTTATTGATAATAAGGTTATGAAGAGCTATAATTGATCTAATCATTGAAGATAAATAAATGACTGACATTGTATCGTTGTTTTGTACAGCAAAAGATTTTGAAATTTCATTAGCATTTAAATTTGGTGAAAGATTGATAATATCTTGAATATATCCAATAATTTGATGATTTGGTGGTAATGTACTAATTAAAAAAAAAAAAAAAAGGAAGAATATGTCAGTATTTTTAAACAAGCACAATGGGGCAGCGATTTGGAATGTTTTTTTTTTTTTTTTTTGAAAAAAAAATTACCCGTCACAAACTAATTTTAAATAATGTTGCATTTCTTGGAGGTTTGTTAAAAGGTGTTTTAATGAAATCTTTTTATCAGTGATTTGAGTAGTTAATGATGAAATTGAAGAATCTTTAACATCTCTCAAAAGATGTTCAATACAAATTTCTTCTGCTTCAACTGCATCAATTGATGATGGAATATGTTGGAATCTCATTGTTGATTCTGATGTATCCTACAAAAGTTTTTATAAAAAAAAAAAAGAATAAAAAATATTTTTATTATTAATATTAATATTATTTAATATTATTATTACTATTATTTACTATTACTATTATTATTATTATTATTATTATTATTATTATTATTATTATTATTATTATTATTATTATTATTATTATTATTATTATTATTATTATTATTATTATTATTATTATTATTATTATTATTATTATTATTATTATTATTATTATTATTATTATTATTATTATTATTATTATTATTATTATTATTATTATTATTATTATTATTATTATTATTATTATTATTATTATTAAAAAGAATATAAAATAATTACTTTATTAATTTCTTCAATTGTGACATAAGATTTTGTTGGAATACCCAATTCTTTTGGAGCAACATCAATGATGACCATGACAGGATTTGGAGTGTATCTTCTAAACAATTCATTAATATCTTGATCGGCTGGTCTAATCTTTGGTCCAGTACTATACCAACCAACTACATTTTCACGTGCATTAATTTTTTTAAACATGGCAAACATGTTTTCATGAAAATTGTGATCTAAAAACCAAATGTTTGGATTGGTATCATCCTCTTCAAATGGAAGACCATAACAGTTTGATACATCTACAACTCCTTTATTATTTGAACCCAATAATGCACCTACTACTCTCTTATTGGTATCTTTTGCAACTCTGTTATAATGATCAACAACACTTAAGAGTACTGTTGGATGTACAATTGTTGATGTTGGAAATGTTGACATTATTATTTATATATATTATTTTTGTGTGTGTTTGTGTAATTATTAATATTTGGTGATGATCAATAAAAATTTTAAAAAAAAAAATTAAAAATTAAAAAAAAATTGAAAAAAAAAAATTTTGAACTTGATGTTTTTATAAATTAAAAATTAAAATTAAAAAAAAAATTAAAAAAAATTAAAAAAAAAAAATTAAAAAAAAAAAAATATATTGTGCATATTCCCTTTTTTTATGAAATAATTTATAGAGGTTATTTTTTTTAATTAGTTTTTTTTTTTTCCTATTTGATAATGAATTTATTAATACATTAATTGTATTCCATATATATATTTTTTTTTAATTTTCTTTTTTTTTTTTTTTTATTTTTTTATTTTTTTTTTTTTATTTTTTATTTTTTTTTAATTTTTTTATTTTTTTTGAAATTCTAATTCTTTTGCACACCAAAAATAAAAAAAAAAAAAAAAAAAAAAAAAAAAGTAAAATATAAAAATAAAAACAAAAACAATTTAAAAAACAACAACAACAACAAAATAATAATAAAATAAATAAAAAAAAAAATGTCACTTTTATGTGCATATAGTGATAGTGAAGATGAAAGTGATGAAAATAAAATAAATATTAAAGGAGACAATGACAATAACGAGGCAGAAGAAGAAGAAGATAAATTATCCATTTCTAAAGTTACTGAAAAACCCTACGGATTATTGGTTACAGAAGAAACAACAAAAATAGATGAAAGTGATGAGGGCGAAGATTATAATTATAAGGATGATAACAATGAAAACCAAGAAAACGATAATAATAGTAATGGCAATAACAATGAAAATGCTGATGAGATGTCATATCAAATAGCAGATACAGAAAGTGATAAATTAAATCATTGCCATACAATTATTCATACAATACTAGAGAATAAGGAACCACAACCTAAAGAATTATTAGAACCAGATACACCATCTAGATTACAATCACCAGCATATGTATCAACACCTCCACATTCAAAAGATCCAAATTTTCATAACCTTTCACCATCATTATCAAGACCAACAACAACAGAAACAATTTTAAAAAGTAAAAAAAAACAAATTATTGATACATCATTTATACCAGAAGTACCAAAGGATAGTGAGGTTGATTTAGAACTCAAAGAGAAAATTTTTAGGTATCACAAAATGAAACAAAATGGTATTAGTATTAACCAATCATTAAGAAGCTCTCAATCATTTAAAAATCCTTCAGTAATTGAGAAATTAATAGCATTTTGTGAAATCGACGAGTTGGGTTCAAATTATCCCCTCTCACAATTTAATCCTCATTCGTACTCCATTGACGATTATTACAAACCATTAAATGAAAAACAAAGGAAAATGGATGAAAAGAGAGAATTTGAAAGAATTAATAGAATGAAAATAGATTTTGTACAAAGTGAAATAAATACTAATAATGGTAACAATGATAATAACAATAGTAATATAGTGAATCCCACACCAACTTCAGCATCAGCACCAAAAAGTAATTATTTATCCAAGTTTTTTTTTTCTTTTGATTTTAATTTCAAACTACTTTTAGTGGGTGTTAAAAACAAAACCTAGTACTAATTATTTATTTTAAAATTTTTACCCATTTAATTTTTGTATCGTTTTATGTTTTTACCAATCTATATTGCCAAACTTTTTTTTTTTTTTTTTTAATCTTTTGCATTTCAATCTAAAAATCTGTAAAGAAAAATATAACAAGTGGGAAAAAGAAAAACACAAGCAAAAACAATTACAACAACAAAAATCAAAAGCAACTTTTATATCTGCCGCTCCCTCAATAGTGTATGTTTTTTTTATATTTTTTTATGAGTTCCCTCATTGGATTACAAATTCAATTTTTACTAACTATTTAATATACAGAAAAAAAAGAGAAAACCCAACACCAACTAACACAACCTCGACTACAAATAAAAGTGAAAGCTTGATGAAACGATTTAGGACAAATGGTTTCTAAAAGGGAATAGGAGAAAAAAGTATGTTTTTTTTTATTTTTTTTATTTTTTTTATTTTAAATTTTAATTATTAGAATATTTTCGATATCTTGTTAACTTCCATTTAAGTTTAAAGAGTTTAAAATATTTTATTTTTTTTTTTATTTTTTTTATTTTTTTTATTTTTATTTTTATTTTAATTTTTTTTTTTTTTTTTTTTTTTTTTTTTTTTATCTTTATATTTTATTTTTATTTTTATTTTTATTTTTATTTTTTATTTTTTTAAAATTAAGTTTTATTTTTAACCATAGAATTGTAACACTATATATATTTTTTTATATTTTTATCAAAAAAAAAAAAAAAAAAAAAAGCCCAAAAAGAAAAAAAAAAAATATAATTTTTTTCAAATTAATTTAAAGTTAAAACACAACACCCACACCAATACACACATAAATCCTCATATTGTTTAATAAAAAGAATATTCTGATAAAAATGTTAAAGTCTACACAATTTGCACTTACAAGTATGGCAAACATACAAAACCCAAGAGTTCTTCAACCAGTTCAATTGGTTCTTCATGGTAATCAATATTTAAAAGATTTATCATCGAATACCCTTAAAAACGATTTTGCTAGTAATTACCCAATATATTATAATTATAATATTTTTTTATCACTGTTGTTATTCGCATGTTCATATTTCCCTATTTTCATTTCATTAACTTTTTTTTTTTCACGAAATATCTATAATTAATTAAAAAAAAAAAAAAAAAAAAAAAAAAAAAAAAATAAAATAAAAAGAGAGATCACTTGAGTCTATTAATATATCATTAAATGAACCAAACACAAATAGCAATAGAATTATAAATGCTAAAGATTGGGTTCATTCTCTTCATACTAAGGGAGCTTTATCATTATCATTATCGAGAAGTACAAAGAAAAAGGAGAAAAATCACAATAGTTTATTATATTCAACTTGTGCACCATTAACAACCAATAATACAGAATCTGAATTTGTTATTGTTTCAAGTGAGGACAATGGTAACAAAATTCAAGCATGGCAGTTTGGTAGGGATGAAAATAACGAATCCTTCCCATTGTTATCACCCTCGTCGATTAGTAACCAAAAACAAATGGAAGAATATTTAGTTTGGAGAAAAATTATGGTAAATGTGCATTTTTTTTATTTCTTTAACCTTTTTTATTTAATTTTATTAATTTTTTTTATTTTTTATTTTATTGTTTTTATTTTAGCTTGGCGAAATTAGAGAAAGAATAAGAGAGGCTGTTGAAAGAATGCGTGATTTTACAATTTTAAATTTCCACAAAATGGAATTATCAGAACAACAAAAAATAAAATTTTTGAACCAACTCACAGAAGCAGAGAAATTTATTCACATGGATGTCATGGTTACAACTGCAAAAGATATCGAATACTTGTTTAATTACTTATCCCTTCCAAGGGAATATGCAACAAATTCTCAATCAAGAGTTGCTTTACAAGTATGTTTAAAAATTTGAAAAAAAAAGAAAAAAATCCTTTGCTAACTAAATATTTTTATAGATTTTAAATGCATCATTTAGTGCATATATTTTTGATAATACTACAAAAATTACAGATCCAAAACTAAACGAAGACTTCAAAAAGCTTGTTATAGAGTTGTATGACTCTGTTTTAGATTCTGTCATTTGTTCTACCAACAACTTTAATACAGAATATTAATGATCTTGGAAAAAAAAAAAAATCTTATTTATGTTAACTTTTTTTTTTTTCATTTCTTTTTTTTAGCCAAACAATAGTGGACAAGATCAGTTTGTAAATTGAATATCAATAAAATATAAGAGAAAAAAAAAATATTTTAAAACCAATCGGATACCTGTTTATTTTTTACCTTTTCTTTTATTTTTTTATTTTTTTTTTTTTTTGTCAAATGAAATGGTCTTAAGAATCAATTATTTTCGAAATTGAGTCATCGAGGTTTTGTGGTCAACTCGCAAAATCTATTTTCCACAAGAAATCAAAAAAACAACCAAATGGAAAAACAACCAAATAAAAAAACAAAAGTACTCTACCTGCAACTCAATAAAATAATTTGAAAATGTGATATAAAAAATAATTAAATAAAAAAATAAATGAAATAAACCAACAAAATATTTAAATAAATTAACAAAGAAAAAAATGATTAAATTGGGATAGGATAAATGAGAATTTTCGAAAAAAAAATATAATAAAATAAAATTTTAAATAAATAGATAACAACATATAAATAAACAACAAATGAAAAAATAAATGAATATGGAAGCAAAAAATTTAATAGAAAATATGAGACTTGAAGAGATTTCACATCATTGAAAAATAAGAAATGAATCAAGCATATGCTTATAAAAGTATATTTGAAAATAAATAAAAATGAATAAAAAATAAAAATAATAAAAAAATTAAAAACAAACAATTAAAAACAGTGTTGTATTTAAAAAAAAAATTAAATAATAATAAAAATATAATATTACCTTTTCTATTAGTAGTTTTTTTTTTTTTCTTTTTTTTTTTTTTTTTTAAAAACCACTTGTAATACAAAAAACAAAACAAAAAAAAAGAAAAAAAATGGATTTAAAATAATGGCAATCTCAAAGGAATGGAGTTTGCTATTAAAGCTTGAGAAATGATTTTTTTTTTTATCTTGGGAAAGAATTTACTAATAACTATTTTACTTTGTTATTAAAGAGTCTGTTAAATTTTTAATTTTTAATTTTTTTTTACAAATAATTAACGATGGTGAATTTATTATTTTTTTTTTTTTTTTTAATATTAATTATACACAATCTATTAATTGGTTATTTATGACAAAACCGGCTCACTAAGAATTAGTGTTAAAATTATAAAGTTTTTGGTTTTTTGGTTTTGGATTAATGTTTTAGATTTAGTTTGGATTATTGTTTTAGTTTTGGTTATTTGAATTTTAGTTATTTGGATTTAGGTTGTCTTTTTTTATCTTTTTATATCTTTTTATTTTTTTTTTTAGTTTTTTTTTTATTTTTTTTGAAAATAAATTTTGGAATTGAGAGATTGTTTTTTATTTTTATTTTTTTACTTTTTCCTTGGCTTTTTAAAATAAAAAAAGTTCGAACAAAATTTAAATATAATAAACAAATAAAAAATGAAAATAGAAAAAAAAAATAAAAAACAAGAAAATCTAAATACAAACAATAAAATAAATCATAAAAAAAATAACAAACATGAAAAACTAAAGATCTAGGAGAAATTTAAATTGGAGTTGGAAATGAAAAGTTGGGAAATATTTTTAAAATGATACAATGAAAATAAAATAAATGGACAATTGGAGAATAAAAAAAAAAAAGGAAATTGGAACAATGTGGGTGAATGGTTAAAAACAAATATGGTTATAATTGGATTGGGTGTTAAAAACTGAATTTTACACTACCCGTTCCTTTTAATAAACTAATGTCTGTTTCTTTTGTTATCATTTTGGTGATGAGTATTGTGTGTACCATGTGTATTATATGATTGATTATACATTCCTGTAGTATCATATGGACGTTTAGCGCCTACCTGTGATGGGTCACTTGGTGCTTGGAAACTGGCGTAATATGCTGAAATATCTTGCTGTGATATTTGGGAAAAAAAAAAATTAATAAGTATATATATCAAAAAAAAAAAAAATACTATATGGTTTTTTCATTGATTCTTACTGGTGAATAACCGGGGAATAATTGCTATACACAAAAAGAAAATAATAAAATAAAAAAAACTATT
Source organism: Dictyostelium firmibasis (assembly GCA_036169595.1). Classification (NCBI taxonomy): domain Eukaryota; phylum Evosea; class Eumycetozoa; order Dictyosteliales; family Dictyosteliaceae; genus Dictyostelium; species Dictyostelium firmibasis. The sequence goes on along the minus strand of CM069765.1, from coordinate 2,321,192 downwards.
AGTAACAAATAAAAAAAAAGACTTTACGTTTGTGAAAACATACATTTGCTTGTGCGTAATAAGTCCATGCAGCAGCTTGCTCTGGTGTAAAATAACCTTGCCAAGCTGATTGTGAAAAATTATTTTGGTTGGCTACACCTGATGTGTTTGGGGGAATATTTGGTTGAGTTTGTTTATTATTGGCATTATTCATTTGACCATAAAAATTTTGCTGTTGTTGATGTTGTTGCTGTTGTTGTTGTTGTTGTTGTTGAGTTTGTTGTTGATGTTGGTGTTGTTGATGTTGGTGTTGATGTTGATGTTGATGTTGGTGTTGTTGAGCTTGTTGCTGTTGTTGTTGAGCCTGTTGTTGTTGGAGTTGTTGGAGCTGTTGTTGTTTTTGTAATGCTTCTTGTTGTTTTCTTTGTCTTTCTTGTTGTTGTTGTTGTTGTTGTTGTTGTCTAAGTAATGCTTCTCTCTGTTGCTTTTCTCTTTGCGCTTGTTGTTGTGCCTGTTGTTGAGCTTGAACTGCTTTTTGTTGGGCGGCTCTAATCAATGATTCTTGTCCTTTCAATTTTTGTTCCATGAATTGGATTTGAGCTTGAGCTGACGCCAACTGTTGAGCTTGTTGTTGATTAATGAGTGAATTATTGCTTGGTGGAGGAACACCCATGGAGTTAACTTGTGGATATCCTTGTTGAGGTTGAATTGGCAAGTTCATGTGTGGTGGTGGTGGCGGATAAAAGCCTCCTTGGTTTCTTTGATGTTCGCTATAGTGTTGGTGTTGCATTTGTGAGAATTGGTGTTGCGTACCATAACCTTGATGGTGCATGGGACCATGGTGTGGTGGGTGACCATATGGTTGATGGTGTATTGGTCCACCTCTTTCAATAGTGATTGGACCACCATTTACAACAGGTCCACTACCCCTACCAACCCTACCACCTGGATAGCCAACATGCTCCCCTTGATAACCACCTCCTCTGCCACCTCTATAACCACCACTAATACCATAAGGTTGGTTACTTGGTGGTACACCCATACTACCTCTACCTCTACCTCTACCACCTCTAAATGAGGAGGAGGAAGGAATTACAGATTCATGGCTTCTACCAGATTGTTGTGATGGTGGTTTTACTAAAGAGTGACCAGGTTTTGAAGGGTTTGCAAAGTTTACTCTAATTTTATAACCTTTCAAATCTTTTTCATTCATCATTCTTTGAGCCTTCTCAGCATCCTCAACATTATTATAGTCTATAAACGCAAAACCTCTTGGTTGTCCATAGTAGTTTGGTACTACATTACAATCTTTAATCTTTCCAAATGGTGAGAAAACCTTTCTCAAGATTGGCACATCTGCAAATGAACGTGGCAAGCGATCAACAAATATAGTTTTACTGTGCATAGATTCCATTGTATTACAATTTTCGGCCCAATCCACTCTAAGTGTACGACGATTAAATACAATAGATCCCAATGACGATTTAGCTATACTAGCTTGTAATTTTGTTCTATAATCTATAAATGCATATCCTTTACTTTCACCAGTTCTTCTATTTTTAATTAACTATTTATTATTAAAAATTTAAAAAATAAAATTAATTTATAATTCAGTATTTGTTTTTGTTTTTTTTATTTTTTCTCTTTTTTTTTTACTTACAATAATTCTATCAATTGTACCATGTTTTTCAAACATTTTTTTTAATTGTTCTTTACCCACATCATTACCAAGATTACCAACGAATAATAAAGAGTCAGCCATAGGTATATCGGTAATGGAGAGAGTACAACTCTTTAATTTTGAATTGTTTAGTTTCTCTTTGGTAATAGTATGATTTTCCATTTGAACAATTGCAAAATCTTTCTTTGAGCCTTCATAGGTTATAGAGTGAACTTTACCAATTTCACTGAGTGCTTCCTCCAATTCTTTTTCTGTGAGAGAATCATTTAAACCTCCGATTTTAATGGATGGTATTTTCTTGAATGATTCATCCATCTCTGCAATTGATTGTTGAATCTTTGTTTTATCAAGTGAATCTTCTCTCTTCTTTTCAGAGGTCATCTTTTCTGTTACGGCTTTCTCAGCTTCTAGAATAGCCTTATCGACAATCGATGAATCAACATCCAATGAATTCAAATCCTCTTGTTTATTTTCATCGGTTGTTGATGTACTTGCTGATGTTTTTGTTTCATTGTTTGCATTGTTTGGATCTTCATCTTCATCATCAGAATATTGATTATTATGATGATTATTATCATCACTACCGAGTAGTTCATCAACAAGATCTTGATCTTCACCACCATTACTATTACCATTGGTATTATTTTCATCAGAAATTGTTGTAGTTGTAGTGGTAGTAGTGGTGGTAGTATTTTCTTTAGTTGGTGTAGTAGATTGCTCTGTTGAGTTTATAGGAGTTGTTAATGATGTTGATATTGGAGGTGTTGATGGAGGAGGAGTTGAAGATGCTGTATTATCAATACCATTTGTTGTTTCATCTTTTTTAGTAGATTGTTCTTCAGTTTTACCATTAGTTGTTGTTGTTGTTGTTGTTGTTGCTTCTGCTGTTGGTGCCGGTTCTGTAGTGGTTGCTTCTTCGTCATTTATTTCTTCTTCATCCCCACCAGGTGTTTCAATTTCTTTATATTTTTGTAATTTTTTAATAAGTACTGGCTTAGAACCTGTCACTGATAAACCCCTAGCTATAAGTAATGCTTTCAAAGACATAACCGTTAATGAATTTAAATCATCTGGAATCTCAGATGTTGAAGTTGTTGACATTTTAAGGATTTTTTTTTTTTTTTTCTTTTATATTTTTTTTTTTTTCTTTTTTTTTTCTGTGTTTGGTTTTTTTTTTTTTTTTTTTTTTTGTGGTTTAGTTTAAAAAAAAAAGAAAAAAGAAAATATATTATTAAAATTATATGTATAAATGGTGGGTGTGAGTTAATTTGAAAAAAAAAAAAAAAAAAATGAAAAAAAAAAAAAAAAAAATTTTTAAGAAATTTACAAAAATATCAAAAAAAAAAAAAAATAAAAAATGAAAAAAAATAAAATTCTATTTTAATTCTTTGTATGACCAATAAATAAATATATATTTTTGGTTTAATTTTTTAAAATAATAAATAAAGACAAAAAATAGTTTTTTTTTTTTATTTTATTTTTTTTTTAAAAATTTTTTATTTTTTATTTTAATTTTTTTTTTTTGTATTTTTTATTATTTTTGAAATTTAAAAATATTGCAAAATTAAAAAAAAAAATTTTAAATTTAAATCAAGTTCATTGAAAAAAAAAAAATGACAAACCCCGAAAATACACCAACCATCACTAATACAACTACTGAAGGAAAAGGATTAACAGAATACGAGGCTAAAATCTACGATAGAAGTATAAGACTATGGGGTGTTGATGCACAAGCTAAATTACGTCAAAGTAAGGTTTTATTCATTGGAATCAATGGTTTAATGTCAGAGATTATAAAAAATGTTGTATTGGCTGGTGTTGATTCCATTACATTGGTAGATGATCATATTATAACAAGTGCAGATTTATCGGCTCATTTATTTATTACTGAAGATTCAGTTGGTAAAGTTGTAGGTAACAGACACTTTTTTTTTTCATTTTATCAATAAAATAAAATAATAAAAGTAATAATAATTAATTTACTTTTTTATTTATTTTCTTTTGGTTTCATAGATATCAACAGAATCAGTATTTGCGATTGGCGAATTAAATCCATTAGTTACAATTGATGTATATGATAAAGAGATTGAGACTATGGATGACCAATTCATAAAAAATTATACAATCGTAGTTATGAGCGATAAAAATTTAAATAATGTTTCAAAGATTAATTCATTATGCAGAAAAAATAATGTATCATTTATGTTTAGTCATAGTTTTGGTTTAAAAGCTTTATTTTTCTCTGATTTAAATGAATTTAAATATTTTATAAAGTATGTAAATTTCATATAATTATATTCTTTAAATATTATTAGTTTTCAAAAAAAATATAATAATAATAATAATAATAATAATATAAAAAATAAAAATGATTACGATATATTATTTTAAATAATTAAGGAAACCTACAGAACCACCAACAACAGAAACACATACATCAATTTTTAAATCATTTAAAGAATCAATGGGATATGATTGGAGTAAAACAAACAATAGAACCCCATTACCATTCTTTGCACTTTCAACATTATATCAATTTGAAGAGAAACATAATAGAGTACCTGATAATATCTCGGATTCAGATTTATTTGAATTGAAATCAATTGTTAATTCATCGATTGAAAAGTTTAATTTGAAAAATGTTGAACCAAATAAATACTTTGATGAAACTAAGTATGTTTTATTATTATCTTTATTTTAATATTCATTTTTATTATAACAATAATAATAACCAATAAATATTAATACTCTTAAATAGGGATTTATTAAATAAAATTAATGTTGAAATTTCACCAGTTTGTGCAATTATAGGTGGAATTGTTGGTGCTGAAATTATTAAAGTTATTACTCAAAATATGCAAGTTCTTAATAATTTTTTCTTTTATGATGGAATTAAAGGTACAGGTTTAGTAGAACAATTTTAAAAAGTAAATAAAAAAAAAAAAACTATCAAAAAAAAAATTCTATTTTTAGATAGTAAAAATAATGTAGAAACCAATTAGAAAATATTGATTATTTTTTTTTATATTTTTTATTCTTTTTTTTTTTTTTTTTTAAACCAATTATATATTTCATTTTTACAAATTATCAACATTTATTTTTAATTTATTTTTTTTATTTTTAATTTTTTTACCACTCTTAAAACAAATAAAATATTTAATTTTTTTTATTTTTTTTTTTTTGTATATATTTTTATTATTTTTTAAAAAAGGCATAAACATACTCATACACATACATATATAATTATACAGTCATTGATTTCCAAGATAAATCTTAAAAAAAAACAAGTTGTGAATGATTCTACTAGTATATATTTATATGGTGATTACCATATAAAAAAAAGATAAAAATTATATTTTAATGCAAAACAATTTCAATGATTTTTATAAATTAACTAATCATATTTGTCTGTGAGAGTGTGATTTTATTTTTTAAATATGTTTAAAATTCTCACTCATATTGTTATGATAAAATTTAAAATTTTAACTATAAGAGGATTAATGTGTCATTCGATTTCGAGAAATAAATATCTTTATTTATAAAAAAATAATTGAATTATTTTTCCTTTTTTTTTTATAATTATTATTATTTCTATTTTAATACTATTTATTAATTTTTATAATAAAAAAAAAAAAAACAATATAAAATAAAAAAAAAAAAAAAAAAAAAAAAAAAAAAAAGTTAAATTATTAAAACCAATAATAATAAAAACAAATAATAAAAAATTATACTATAAAAAATTTAATAATACAAATTTGTAAAAACTTTATACATATAAAAAAAAAATACCAGTAAAAAAAAATAGTAAATAAAATAAAATAAAAATAATGATTAAAAATTTAAAATTAATATTACTATTAATTTTAGTAATATTATTTTTATCAAATGATTTAGTAAATTGTAAAATTACACCAACACCAAAAACATTGGATGAATCAATTGAAACAAAAGAACCAGTTGTTGGATCTGAAGAAATAGTTGAAACGACTAAGCCATCAGTAGCAACAAAATCATCACCAATCACTAAAGCTCCAATAATAACAAAGAAACCAACTGCAACTGTTAAACCAGCAGTTGATGTTGATGAAGACTCATCAAACTCTATTAGTAAAAAACCAGTTGATCCAAAATTCGATCCAAAATCATTGTTTTTGTGTGGTAATGATATTGATGAGGATTTATCAGAAGGTTCAAATTTTAATGCTGCAACATCAACAGCACAAGATGATCCATATCAATGCTATCTAAGTCCAAAGAATGTCGAATATGGTAAAGCTATGACATTAACATTAGAGAGTAAATCATGTGGAGGTGGTGAAGGTAGCGGTGATGAAGAAGTAAAGGGAAGTGGTAAATCAGTTGTATCTGCTGTTGGATCATCAAGTTGTTTAGATCATAAAATTAGTTGTGCAGAAGTTGAACATTCTGATAAAATGACCTATGGTGTTTATTCAGTTATTATGGCAGCAGCACCAGCATCAAATACCGTTACAAAGATCTATGCATCAACAGGTGGTAAAGGTCAATACTCTGATATTTACTTTAAAGTTGAAGGCAATACCACCGTATTGAAATATGGTTATACATCATATGGTAAAGTCACAGAGTTTAAGAATACAATCTCTGGTTCATCATTTTCAATTGCAAACAACTACACCTTTTACTATTCACAAGATACTTTAATTTGGTATTTTAATACTCGTCAACAAGGTGAAATCAACACTAAATATGCCGGACCAAAATCACCACCTCCTCCATTAAGATTCCGTATTTCATTGACTAACAATGAAAACAAACAAATCAAAGATAGCCTATTACCAACTGTAGCATCCGTTAAAACATTTACATATGAAAGTGTAAAATGTCCAAGTGATTCAGAATCTTCAGATGAGAATAATTGGGGACCACAAAAAGCAAGTTATAAATATTTCTCGAGTAACTGTACCACCTATAGACCCTATTGGATTTTCAATGAGACATTGAACGAAGAGGATGGTTGGACAACTAAACTCTCAAATGGTACTCTAAGAATTCAAAATACCTATTTCGAACGTATTGGTGATAATATTGCATTTGGTTTTAACGAGTATGCAAAGAATTTACGTTTCTCAAATCGTATTTCTTTCCCAATCAAAAGACATAAATATTTAATGTTTTGGATGAATGGTGGATTTAAAGGTGGTCAAAGTTTGGCAATTTATCTAACCTACAAAAAGAGTAAAATTGGTTCAGTAAATCTTGGTGATTTTGTAATCGGTGGTATCCAAAAGGAACATTGGTATAAAGTTATCATTCCAATGAAAGCTTTCCAAATTACACCACCAACCATTACCCAAATGGATGGCTTTATGATTCAACCAACCTATGATGGTTATATGGATATGGCATATTTTGATGATGTAATGTTTTCAAATGGTTCAATTTGTATGGAGCCTTTGGGTCAAATGGATGTATTCAAAAATGGTCAGCTAGAGAATGGTGACCCAACTCAATCAATTGCTAATGTTAATTTCGATTCAGTCGCAATGAAATATAAAGGAAAAGCAACCATTGAATATCAAATTGAAAATGTTAATAAACTTCAATTGAACTTTATGAACGGTAGTATTGGTATCGATGAGTACGATGGTGTGATTTTCAATATGTTCTATTACCCTGATAATGCATACATCTACCAAGGTCAAGAAGATCTTGAATCATCACAACACACCTATCAAAGACCATTGGATTGTAAAATTTGTTTATTAGACCAAGTTGGTACCCATGAGTTTCCATGTTTATCACTCTCTGAATATGTTGGTGGTGTTTTCCCAAGCAATAAATGGATTCAATTGAGTATTCCTTGGAATGATTTGGCTGTTGATTTCTATGGTGCCCAAATTGGTGGTGTGGTCGTAAAAACTGATTTAGGTGGAATTCATCAAGGTACTCTTTACATTAGTCAAATTTCTGCTGCAAAATACAAACCACCTCATGTTGATGAAAGTGATTCATCCGATGCTTTCAAATTACCAACAACTCATTTACTTTCAGTTTTATTAATTTCTTTTTATTTTTTATTCATTTTTTAAATTAAAATAAAATAATAAATAATTTTGTTTAAAAATAAAAATAAAAATAAAAAAAATTATTATTTTTCTCTATTTTTTATTTTTTTATTGTTAATCATTATTATTATATAATTTATCACTGGTATAACGATAATAAGTTGAATTTGATAATAGATTTGCTTTTTCTTCGTCCTTTGATAGTGGGCCAAAAGCTTTTCGAAATATAACAACAAAAACAGTGAAAGCAATAATGATTATTAAACCAATAGCAACAATGAAAATGATATTGAATAATGACGATGGTGGTTTAGCCCAAATGATCTCTTTGTTATCATGCTTATTATAATAACATGTTTGAGTGGAATCAGTTTCAATTTGAAGTAGATATGAATCGACCTTTGTTAAATCATCACTCCATAATCCATCAATATCACCTTGCTGTAATTCATTATCGGTATCATTGAATTCAACATGAAATAAACCTTGGTAACATGTTATAACTTTTGATTTATCACTTTTACTATCACTATTCGATTCTTTTACTACTATTATATTTTTATTGATTTTTTTTATCTCATAGTCATTATCTTCGCTAACACTACCACTACTACCATTATTATATTGTTGGGTATTAAATTTTTTAAAATTCTTTTCGTAACCGTACCACCATGATTCTTCATTTAATTTTTGGCAACTATCTGGACCATGTGTTTGATTTTTACTTATATAATCTGTCGATTTTAAATGACACTTTGTTTGAATAAATTTAAAACTTTCAAATGTCTTTTTGAAAAAATAAATAAATAAATAAAAAAATAAATAAAAAAAATGTAAAAGGTGGAATTGGAAAAAAAAATTAATAAACAATAATTTTTTTTTTTTTTTTTTTTTTTTTTTATTAAATAAAACTTACCAATTGAGAAGTACTAAAAAATATAAAGAATAATAATGAAGCAATTGAAAATATAAAAAATATACCAACAATAACTGTCAATACTCTGTATTTAAATCTTCGTTTATTTTTTGACTCTTTATTTTTGTTTATTAAAATATCATGGTAATATCCACTACTTCTTTTTTCGATATCGCTATTATACATTATATTATTATACATTGGGTCATAATTATTATTATTATTATTATTATTGTTATTATTATTATTATTATTATTATTATTTATGTTTCTATTTTCATTGCCACTATTACTATCTAAGTCATTTATGTCTGTTCCCATTTTTTTGGCTAATTATTATTCTTTGTTTTTTTTTTTTTTTTTTTTTTTTGTAAATTTTTTTGAGTTTTTATTTATATATAAAAAGATAAAAATACGACCTTTTGGTTTTTTTTTTTTTTTTATTTATAAATTTTATTTATTATTATTTATTATTACTATAATCTATTACTATTTGGAATTAATTTAATATTTATTTTTTTTATTTTTTTTTTGTTTTCAATTTATTTTTAATTTTTTTTATTTTAAAAATAAAAAATTATTTCCTATTTTTTTTTTTTATTTTTTTTGCAAAAAAAAAAAAAAATTTCCTTTTTTCTAATTAAGGCTACTATCAAATATTATATTCATGTGTTGAATATCTCTTAAAATAAAAAAAATAAAAAAATTTAATTAAAAAAAAAAAAAAAATTTTGAAAAAATATATATATATAAATAGAAATAAAACAATTACTTTGAATAATTAAATAATTAATTAAAATATTCAATTGAAATCGAATTGCAGGTGTTTTAATAAAAAAAAAAAAAAAAAAAAAAAAAAAAAAAAAAAGAAAAATAATAATTGAAAAATCTATCTTGGTGTGGGTTTGGAAAATGTGTGAAATGAGTGTAATGGATATTTATTTATTTATTTTTTTATTTTTTATTTTTTTTAATATATTTATATAAAGAGATAGAATTTTGATCACTAAACAAATGTGAGAAAAAAATGTAAAATGATGATGAAATTAATAAGTGTCAGGACGTTATTAATTTTATTATTTATTTTGAAAATTTTTTTTTTTTCTTTTTTTTTTATTTTCTTTTTTTTTTGAAAATTTGCACATAAAAAGTTTTTTTGAAAAATTAAAAATAAAAATAAAAAATAAAATTAAAAAAAATAGTTTTTTTTTTTTTTTTTTTTTTTTAATTTTTCACACAGGAAGAACCTATCTCTCGTTTTCATTTTTAGAAAAAAAAAAAATGGAAGATCCAAACAGCAATTCAAGTAAACAAAATAACGAAGTTAGCGAAACTTCAACAACCACCACTACTACCACATCATCATCATCATCATCATCATATAATAATAATAATAATAATAATAATAATAATAATAATAATAATAATAATAATAGTATACATGATTTCACATTATTTGAATCATTTACATGGGGACAAAAAATATATATTGAACTTGATGAATCATCAATGTCAACAAGTGATCCAGAATATCAAAAACAAGTTAAATCATCAATTACACACTTTTTCACAGCATCAATGAATGTATCAAAACAACAAATTTTCTCTAAAAATGAAGAATTGGAAGACATTAGAACTGATTCATTGAAATATTTATTAATTCCTTATTATTTATCTGAACTTTATTTAAAAATTACTGGTTCTGATAGGATTAAATTTTTAAGAACTTCAAAAGTATGTTTTATTTAAATTTTTTTTCATAAATTTTTTCCCTTTTTTTCCCCATTTTTTTTTTTCCATTTTTTTTCCAAAACATAATTATATAGTATTAATACCACAATAATAATTTAATAAAAATAATAATATAATAACAATAATAATTTAAAAATTAAATAAAATAATAAAATTTTTTTTTTTTTTATTATTTTTTATTTTATTTTATTTTTTTTTTTTTTTCTTTCTTTAGCAAAAAGTATTAACATTTTTACAAGAATGTGAAAGATTAAAATTAATTGATAAAGAGGACTTAGAAATTGTTCACAGAGAAGGTAAATCTGATCCAGTTAATAGAAGAAATGAATTAATAAGCAGAAATAAGAGAAATAGAGAGATTAAAGATAAATTAGCATATACTGTTAAAAAGAGAATGGAGTTATTGAAAGCATCTGGTAAGGATTCATCAGAGATTGAAGAGAGTGATACAGGCGATGAGGAATTGGATAGACAATTCTCATTGTTATTAATTAATGAAGCTTTATTTAAAGCAATTGGATTATTGGAGACTATTGAGGTTGAACTTCCAATGCTTCAACAAATCGAAGTGATCAAAGAACAAAATGGTGGTATTGTACCACCTCCAAAATTTTCTAGTAAAGGTAGTGGTATTGGTAATTTCCAAATCTTACCAGATGGTAGAAGAGTCGCTTTGGATCGTGTTTTCAGACCAAGTCATATCTTACCAACTATGACACCCCAAGAAGGTGCTGAATGGGATATGCATCATGGTGGAATGGTAAAAGGTAAAGGTGGTAAAGAAAGTGAATCAAAGGAAAAAACTGATGAAGATTTGGATGCTGAAGATGATGATGATGAAAAATTAAGAGAAAAAAGAAATTGGGATAATTATAAAGAAGATAATCCTAAAGGTTGGGGTAATTCATTAAGAAGATAACTTTGAAAAAAAAAAAAAAAATATAAAAAAATTATAAAAAAAAAAATATAAAAAAAAATAATAATAATAAAATATATTAATGAATATTTTATTTTTTATATAAAATAAAATAAATGAACATAAATTTTTTTTTTTTTTTTTTTTTTTCCCCATCCAATAAAATCCGATTTCTTTATTTTATTTTTTTTTATGTTTTTTTTTTTTTTTCAATATTTTCTATTTTTAATTTAATAATAATGATAATTATAAGAAAAAAAAAAAATATCTTATCAAGTAATAACAGAAAATTAAATAAAAGTGATTGCTTTTTCAAATAAGCAATTCAATCTGGCAAAAATTATGATAATTTTTTTTTTTTTTTATTTTTTTTTTTATTTTTTTTTATTTTTTTTTTTTACCAAGTCACACCTCCCACAAAAATCAAAAGAAAAAAAAAAAAAAAAAAATCAATTTTCAAAAAATAAAAAAAAAAATAAAAAAAAAAAAAATAAAAAAAATAAAAAAAAAAAAAAAAAAAAAAAAAGAAAAAAATTTCAGTTTGTCTCATCATCTTTTTGTATATTTATAGGTTTTCATATAAAAAGAACAACACATATAATAAATTTATTTCAACAATAAATATACCACAAACAATAAACAATAAATATTGAAAAAAATAAAAAATAAAAAAAGAAAAAAAATTAAAATAAAAATTTAAATTGTATTTTCACACCTTTTTGAAAATTACTACAAATTTTTAAAAACAAATAACAACCAAAATATTTCCACACACCACACATTGTATAATAGTAAAAAGTAATAACTATATAAATAAAAAGTAACAAAATTTAAATAAATAAATAAAATAAAAAAATAAACGAAAAATTACAATCAATCAAAATACGTCAAAAAAAAAAAAAAAAAAAAAAAAAACTATCTTGTATTTTAATAAACAATATTGACATTAATAAAATAAAACAATAATAACAATAGAATAACATAAAACAAACAACACAAGCCATATATAGACAAAAAATAAATAATAGTATTAGAGATAATAATATAAAAATTTAAAAATATGAGTGGGCAACAACCAACAACAGAAATGTTGGAGTCGACACCAAAGAATGAGCAATCAACAGTGGTCATACCATCGAATCTTACACTCACAACTACAACCATTACAGGTAATACTTCAACAACTTCAACACAACAGCATAGTGGAATTAAAGTTATAGCACCCAGTACAATGAGTGTAAATACACAACAACAAGCCCAACAACAACAACAACAACAACAACAACAACAACAACAAGCCCAACAACAACAACAACCACAACAACAACAACAACAACAACAACAACCAACTACACCCACATCATCAAATTCAGCTGTACCAATATCATCAAGTAATAACACATCATCAACATCAACTACACCATTAACAGGATCAATAAATACAGCAGTATCGTCATCTTCCTCGCCAAATACGCCATCGTCACCATCGGTTACAAGACAACAACCATCATCTACAAATCTAACACCAATAGTAACAACAACAGGTTCATCATCAAATGCAAATACTACCACTACTACCACTACTACATCCAGTACAACAACACCATCATTATCAGCATCTATTACACTGGCACCAAGTGGGCTAACTTCATCCAATAATATAACAACCTCAACCACACATATAGAATATCAAAATGCAATGGAAAATAAGAAAACATTGAAAAAGATTATCAAATCCTCAAAGCATTGGTCAGAATCTGTCAAAGCATATTGTAATACTGCATCACAATTTTCTGAAGAGTTATTAAAACATTCCGAACAATTATCACCATCACCAAAAAAAGAAACTCATTTAAATGTTGCATTATTATCATTTGGACATACTTTAAAATCTGTCAATAGTATTAATGACCAAATGGTAAATAAATTGTTTATTATTTATTGCTTTTCTCATTTTTTATATATATTAATTTTTTTTTTTTTTTTAGTTAAATGAAGTTCAAGATGTATTTTATACACCATTAAATAATTTCGTAGACTATGATTTCGCGGAAGTTGTTGAATCAAATAAAAGAGTGACAAAAGCAAAGGATGATTATGATCAGTCATTAGGAAAGATATCAGCATCAATAAAGAAATCAAAACAAGGTATAGATGAAGGTAGATTATTCTTGTATGAACAAGAGTTGGAGAAATTGAAGGAACAATATGAAGGTTCAAATAAAGATTTAGAAATTAAATTGGCTGAATTGGAACATAAAAATGAAACTAAATATTTGAAATCCTTAATACTTTTCATCAATTCACAATATCATTTCTACAATAGAGCCTCAAAATTATTTGCCAACTTAAAGCCAAAACTTGATAACATTGAAAAGTATTTAGAAGAAATTCAACCTCCAAAAGTAGTTGAAGGTCATTTAATGAAAAAAAGTAAACAAGTTATGGGTGGTTGGAATAAATGTTGGTATGTTTTAAAAGATGGTATGTTATATTGTTATAAAGGTAAAAAAGTAAGTAAAAAAAACAAAACAAAAAAACCATTATTTACTTTTTTATATATTTATTTCTAATTTTTTTTATTTTTATTATTAAAGGAATTTCACCCAGAAAATGCATTAAATATTTTATTATGCTCAGTTAGAGTACCACAAGTCATATCATCATCATCACCAATGACAGCACAACCATCAACCAAAGAAAAGGATATTAATTTAGCATCAAGTCAAGATTTTAGATTTGAAATTTTGCATCCAAGAAAGAAACAACCAATAGTCTTACAAGCAGAGAATGAGGAGGAGAGGGATCGTTGGGTACAAGCTATTCAAGATGCAATTTCAAACTCATTAAATTGTCAAGCTATTGAGAATAGACATGCTGGTTCATCGGTTAGCTCCTATCAATTGGGTAAATCTTTGAGTCAAAGTACTACGGGAGCTGGTGGTGTCAATGTTAATGTAGGTGGTGGTAGTAGTGGTGGTAGTGGGGGTGGCCAATCTATTCAAGCCGATGAGGTTAATCAACAAGTATTACGTATTCTTCAAAAAGTTGGTGGTAATACATGTTGTGCTGATTGTAATCAACCTGATCCAGATTGGGCTTCAATTAATTTGGGTATCATTATCTGTAAGGTTTGTAGTGGTGTTCATCGTAGTTTAGGTACTCACATCTCCAAGGTTAGATCGTTGACTTTGGATAAATGGTCACCTGAAAACATTCTTTTCATGAAAGAGGTGGGTAATACAAGATTCAATCTATTGTTTGAACATCACGTTTCGCCAGACGTACCAAAACCAACACCACTCTCCGATAGAATGGCAAAGGAGCAATGGATTCGTGCAAAATATAAGAATAAGGAATTCATTATTAAATCAACACTCTCCAACGAGGAGTTGAGTAAAACCATGCAAAAGAATATTCAAGACAGTAAGAGAGATGTTTTAACTTACTTGAAGCTATTGGCCCAAGGTGCTGAAATCAACTATTCAGGTAGCGAAGATGGCAGAACCCCATTGCATCAATCCATTTTCAAGTCTGATGATGTTTTAATACCAGAGCTACTCCTTCAAAATGGTGCCGACATTTCATTGGTCGATCCAAGAGGTTGGACTCCAATGCATTATGCTGCCTTTTTCAATAGACCAAGATGTACCAACCTCCTAATGAAGAGAGGTTTCGAATCGGTTAAAACCAAATATCGTGATCATTTATCTCGTTTGGCTGTTGATTTGGCATCTTTAAATAGATCCAAAGAGGCAGAGAAAATCTTAAGAGGTGAGGAGATTGACACTGGCTTAAATATGGATAACATTGAAAACAATACCATACCCCTATTTGAACCAACTATACCTCTAAGCGTTGATTTCCCTGTTGTTAATCAAGAGATACTAAGTGAGGATGAAGAAGACGAACAAAATAATGAACCTGAAATTGCAAGTTGGAGTGAAAATGAAAGTAGTATCGGTAGATCAAGTTTTTCCGATACAAATAATAATCAAGGGAGTAATGTCCAACAACAACAAGAACAACAAACAAGCAATACCTCACAAACCCAAACAATAAATAACAGTAACAATAGTAATAGTAGTAATAATAATAATAATAATAATAATAATAATAATAATAATAATAATAATAATGGAGTACCTACATTAACAACAACTCATGTTTTAAATTCAAGTAATAGTGCAAATAATTTAAGTCATAATCTAGCCAATAGCTCAGCAAGTAATAGCAGTAGTAGTTTAACAAGTTTAACAAACAATAGCTCAACAGGAAATATCTCAAACTCTTGGGTAACTGGTTCACAACCAAATTCCACCAATAATTTATCTTTGGATGAACATGTTCAAGAAGGTGGTGATTCATTGACTCCAACCAATCCTTCTGATCATACAAAAAAACAAAAGGTTGAAAAAGATAAAGACTATAAAAACTCTAGACCAAAGTCAAAGAGAAGACCATCAATCTTGGGAAAAGGCAAAAATACTTTAAGACTCATGAGAAATAAATGGGGTAAAAAGGAAAGTGACAGTGAGGATAGTGATAGTGAAAGTGAGGAAGCCGAAGTTTCAAAAGAATCTCCACAGCAATCATCTTCCTCTCCTACAACATTACCACCACACCAGTCATTACAAGCTACCTCTGATAGTGTAAATAATAAATCATCTTCAAATCTATTATCAGCTTCAAGAGATCCAAATATAGTAAAGGATTCTCAATCATCTCAACAACAATCACCACAGCACCAACCAATAATACAATCTGAATCACCAGTTTTATCTTCAACAAAACAAAGTCCTGACCAAACAATTACACATACCCAATCATCTTCATCATTGATTAATGATGATCAATCGTCACAAATCGGTAGTGAAGAGAAGTCACCTTCTAAAAATAGTAAAGAAGGCTCACCAACTCCATTCAAAATGTTTTTAAAGAAATTAAAGATTAACAAAAAGAAAGATTCCAATGGTAACACCGTTTCCTCTGGTGATAAGAGAGATCCATCTGTTGAGGATATTGCTGAGTTAAATGATATTCCTGATAATGTCTCTGTTGGTACTAATGATGATTCACTTATTTCCGATGATTCTTCAACTTCAAATAATACTACTAATAACAAGAAATCGAAAAAATCAAAAAAATCAAAACCATTTGAAAATCAATCTGAAGTTAATGCAAATGAATAAATACTAAACAAAATAAATAAAAATATAATAAAAAAAAAATAAAAAAAAACCTAAAAACTATTAAAAAAAATTAAAAAAAAAAACATCACAACCAATTTCATAGGATAAGTTTCTTTGAAATTTTGTTTTATAAAAATAATGAATATTTTTATTAAATATTTTATATAATATCTCTAATAGTCGTAATACCATTAAAATTGATTGACTAATTTTTAATTTCAAATAAAATGTTAACATTTTAATGGTAACTGAAAAAAACAGCATTTCAATTTTAAACTAAATTATAAAAAAAAAAAACAATTCAACTTATTTGCTGTTTAAAACAATATTCAAAAAGAATGCCATTTGAATTTAAATAAATAAAAATAAAATTAAAATAAAAAACAAATAAAATTCTACTAATATAAATTAATCTGTAGGAAAAAAAAAATCTCAATGAAAAAAATATCCTAATATGGTGTCATTGAAAAAATTTATAAACAATTGTTTTATATTTTATTAATTACAGATGAAAATTAAACAATTTAAAAGAAAAAAAAAAAAATAAACTTAACGAGCCAAAATAATTTTTATTTAATTGAATAATTTTTTTTTTTTTTTTTTTTCTTCATTACTATTAATTAAAAAATAAATAACACTAAGGTTAAAGGAAAAAAAAATTATTGTATATTAATTCAATACCTGAGTATATTAAAATGAATCCCTACGGGCAATATCCTCAACAATACTTTCCTGGAATACCAGAAGTATTTGTCCAACCCCAAATTGGAATCCCACCAATGGCCCAACCAATAATTCAACCAGCTTTTCAACCAACGATGCAACCAATGATGCAACCAATGATGCAACCAATGATTCAACCAATGCAACAAACTTATTATCCTGCTGGATATTATGAAAATGGTTATCAACATCACCATCATCATCATCACAACTCATTCTTTTAAAGATTTTTTCACACTATGTTGTTCACCAAAATTTAATTTAAAAAAAAAAAAGTACATAAAAAATAAAATAATATTTTTTAATTTTAAATACATGGATTTTATTTCTTAAACAAACTAAGTTCATTAAATATAAATAAGTTTGCATTTTTTTTTTTTTTTTTTTTTTTTTTTTGAGAATTTTTTTTTTTTTTGGATTTTTTTTTTTTATTGTTATTGAGAGTGGATATAAGTTTATAAAATTGAACATTTTGAGTTCTTTTTGCTTGTGGCCTTATCTCTGTCTGGGAAAATAACAGCTTTAATAGCTTCGTCGAAAACTTGTTTGAGACCTGGTTTTAAATTTAAACATTATTAGTACCAACCTTAAATATTTAAAAAAAGTAAAAAAAAAATAAAAAAAAACTAAAATTACCTTTTTGAGTTAAAGCAGAACACTCCATATAGCAGAAGGCTTTAATTTCTTTTGCCATTTGTTCACCTTGTTGGAAGGTGAGTGGTTGTTGATGTTTTTCTCTAAGTTTTTCTAAACTTTCTTTGTCTTCTCTTAAATCACATTTTGTACCAACTAAAATAATTGTGCAGTTTGGACAATGATGGGTAACTTCTGGCCACCATTTAGATTTTACATTTGTATATGAAGTTTGACTGATAATAGCAAAACAAATAAGAAAAACATCGGTTTGTGGGTATGAAAGTGGTCTTAAACGATCATAATCCTCTTGACCAGCTAAAAAAAAAAAAATTATTAAAATAAAGATATACAGGGAAATAAAAAAAGGTTAGTTCTACCCCTTTCTTTATAGCCAATATTATATTACTATATATATATGTATCATATCAAATTGTATGATAAGTTATTTAAACATACCAGTATCCCAAAGACCTAATGAAACAGTTTTATTATCTACCATAACATTTGCGGAATAATTATCAAATACAGTTGGAACGTATTCTGTTGGGAAAGAATTTGATGTATAAGAAATTAATAAACAAGTTTTACTGTATATAATATAATATATAATTATAATAGTGATAAAATAATAAAAAAATTAGTCGAATGTTATCAAAACATAGTTTTTTATTATAATATACATTCATGATTAATGAGAGTATTACTACTATTAATTATGAATTAATATAATCAATATTCCACTTACCCAACAGCACCATCACCTACTACCACCAATTTAATTGATTGCATGATTATGTAAACTTATTAATCTGTAATATTTTTAATTATCGAGTTAGAGACTTGAATTTATATATTTAAGAGTATCTCTTTTTTTTTAAAAAATTTTTTTTTTTTCCTTTCGTCCAATATAAATAAAAATATTTTATTTTTTTTAAATTTTTTTTTCTAAATATAACCCTACCTTTTTTTTTTTTTATTATTATTTTATTTTATATTATATTATTACTGTTGTTAATGGTAAGATGATATTTATATTTGTATTGGTATAAGGTTGAATATTTTTGAAATATATATTTATATACGTGCAATTGTTAGTTAAATGTATATTTTAAATTTTCAAAAAAAAAAAAAAAAAAAAAAAAAAAAATTATAATTTTTTAATTTTTTTTTTTTTTAATTTTTTTTTTTTTTTTTTTTTTTTTTTTTTTTTTTTTTTTTTTGGGTCTGCTTACCAAACAAGATATTATACAATGATATTATTAAAATAAAATTTTTTTTTATTTTTTTTTTTGTTTTTTATTTATCTATGGGTACACTAAAAACTATTTAGTTTTGATAATATGAAAATGTAAAAAAAAGTTATAAAATTAGTATTTTTTTTTTTTATTTTTTTTATTTTTTTTTTTATTTTAAGAGAAAAGAGTTTGGTTCATGTGTGACAAGAAAATAAATGACATAAGTGATTAAAAAAAAAAAAAAAAAAGAAGAAAGAGAAAGAAAATAGAAGGAAAAAGTAACAAACAAAAAACAAAAGTTGTTTTTTGTTTTGATTAAATGATGTAATCCTTTACAATTTTTTATTATAAAAATAATAATATTTTTTTATTTTTTGTTTTGTGTGATGGCAGAAGAAAAAAAAAAAAAAAAAAAAAAAAAAAAAAAAAATTTAAAAAAAAAAAAAAAAAAAAATTAAAAAAAATAAAATTTTTTTGAAAAAAAAAAAAAAAAGAAAAAATTTATATTAAAAAATTTCTTTTAAAATATTCTATTTTTGTTTTATTTTATTATTTTTTTATTTATTTTACTATTATCTCTTTGAAAAAAATAAAATAAAACTAAACTTATGATTTTTTTATTTTATAAACCAATAATTTTTTATTATTGTTTTTTTTTTTTTTATTATTTTTTGTCGGCTAGTCCATAAACTATGATAAGTTTGGTTGTGACAACAAAATCTTATTTCGCATTTGAACTAAAAACTCAATCGGATGAAAAAAAAAAAAAAAATAAAAAAAAATAAAAAAATCTTTTCCAAAAAAAACCATACATTCGAATTTTTATTATAATTTATTCTTTTTTTTTAATCTGAAAAATAAAAAAAAAAAAGACAAATAATTCAATATAAATTATTTGTTTAAGTAAAATAACATATTCCCAGCTGGCATATTGTTATTACTATCACTATTATTATTATTATTATTATTATTATTATTCTTATTATTATTATTATTACTATTATTATTATTATTATTATTATTATTATTATTATTATTATTATTATTATTATTATTATTATTATTATTATTATTATTATTATTATTATTATTATTATTATTATTATTATTATTACCATTGTTATTACAAAAGTTATTTGGAACTTGAGAATTATCATCTACAAGATTATTGAAATTTGAATGATGGCTCATCGCCGAATGTTTTGATGGGCTTTCGCCTCCAATAAAATTATTACTGTTGTTCGTACCAATTATTGTTGGAGAATTTGAATTTGATTTATTGTCAGAAATTGAAACATCATTTAATAATGATTGGATGGAAGGTAGTTTACTACCACCGGATTGAGGTACATTTGAACCGACTAAACTTGGTGGTGTTGAAATATTTCTATTTTCATTATAACTGTCGCCATAGTAATTGCTATTTGTGTTATATTCCTCCTCTTCCTCGTATTCATGATATTTGCTAATTGTTTGTTTTAATATAGATTTGGGTGTAGGACTTGATTTCTTATCATGCATATGCTGTGATGGTATTTTATTGAAGTTATTATTATTATTATGATTATTATTATGATTATTATGATTATTATTATTATTATTATTATTATTAGTACTATTATTATTATTATTACTACTACAATTATTGTTAATTATAACAATTGGCTCCTCCCTTGAAGGTCTTCTATTTTCAAAGTTTATGTGTGGAAGTGAGTTGTTATTATTACTATTATTATTATTGATGTTTTTGTTATTGGCATTGTTTTTACCAAAACCATTAATAATGCTAAAAGAATTTCTTTCATGAATTGGAGATAATGATCTTTCAGGTGAAGATGGTCTATTTGCTAAAATTGGTAGAGATATACGTCTTTGTGATAATCTACTATATCCGAGGCCACCATTTAATGGTGAATCATCGTCATTTGATTCTGTACAGTTGTTGTTGGTGTTGTTGCTATTATTACAATTATTATCAATAAGGTTAGTAACCTTATTATTTAGGCTATATGGATGGAATTTAAATTCATCACCAATTGATGGTTTTCTTTGGGCACTGCCGCGAGAGAATGGTAAGTCCCTATCATGGAAGAAAGAAGAAGATGGTGAGCGAGCTTGTTCTTGGAAAGGGGATGAAGATCCTGATATTGATTTGGGTGGTGTGGATTTAATCGATGTGAACGCAGAGGATGGCGATGGAAATAATAGTGGTGATGATGTTGGTGATATACTATTTTTATTATTACTATTATTATTATTATTATTGTTATTATTAATATTATTATTATTATTATTATTATTATTATTATTATTATTATTATTATTATTATTATTATTATTATTATTATTATTATTATTATTATTATTATTAGTATTATTACTATTATTATTACTATTATTATTACTACTATTATGATTGTAATTGTAATTGTTATTGCTATTATTATTGTTGTAATTATAGTTGTTATTGTTACTGTTGTTGTTACTGTTACTGTTACTGTTACTGTTACTGTTACTGTTACTGTTACTGTTACTGTTACTGTTACTGTTACTGTTACTGTTACTGTTACTGTTACTGTTACTGTTACTGTTACTGTTATTGAAACTATTGTTGTTGTATTGATGGTTATGACTTTGGTTTTGAATATGTTGGTGTTGCTGATAGTTTTGTTGTTGGTGTTGTTGGTGTTGTTGTTGTTGGTGGTGGTGTTGGTGTTGGTGTTGGTGTTGGTGTTGGTGTTGGTGTTGGTGTTGTTGTTGTTGTTGTTGTTGTTGTTGTTGTTGTTGTTGTTGTTGTTGTTGTTGTTGTTGTTGTTGTTGTTGTTGAGCTTGTTGTTGTTGTTGTTGTTGTTGTTGAGCTTGTTGTTGTTGTTGTTGTTGTTGTTGTTGTTGTTGTTGTTGTTGTTGTTGTTGTTGTTGTTGTTGTTGTTGTTGAGCTTGTTGTTGAGCTTGTTGTTGTTGAGCTTGTTGTCTTAATCTCTCTTCTTTTGCATCTTTGTATTTTGTTGGTTTTTTAGTTTCCAATTTCCAATGGGTGACATAGTTTTTATAACTTCTTTGCACAAGTACACCAGGCTCTGAGTTTCTTCTTTTTCTTACGGTGATATTGAAGTCGGTTGGAGTTTGAGCTTTGAACTTCCATGTCGTTGGATTGCTTTCATTGTTATTTCCATTACTATCATTGTTATTACTAATATAATTACTATTGTTATTATCAAAATTATTGTTGCTTGACATTTTGTCAAATGGTATTACAATAAAAAAAAAAAGAAAGAAAAAAAAAGAGAAAAATTAAAAATGAAATTAAATAGTTTCTTTTTGTTTTTTTTTTTTTTTTTCTTTCTTATAAATTTCAAGTGGTTTTTTTTTTTTTTTTTTTTTTTTTTTTTTTTTTTCTATTGCCTATTTATTATATTGTTTATATGTTTTATACTATATTATGTATTGTTTGTGTTTTTTTTTTTTTTTTTTGTAATTTTTTATTTCTATTTTTATTTTCTATTTATATTTATTTTATTTATTTATTAATTTAATTTAATTTATTAACTTATTTTTATTGCTTGAGATTTATATTAATTTTTTATTTGGTGTATTTGATAAGTTACAATAGAAAACTGTGTTTTTTTATTTTTATTTTTTTATTTTATTTTTTTTTTTATTTTTTTATTTTTTTTTTTGAATTTATTTTTTTTTTGAATTTATTTTTTTTTTAATTGTTTTGAAATTATTAATAAATAAATTAAAAATGTAGTTCTTTTTTTTTTTCCCTTTGTTTTTTTTTCCAAACTTTTTGTTGTATTATTTTTTAATTTTAAAGTTTATAAAAAAAAAAAAAAAAAAAAAAAAAATATGAATTTATTTCTTTTGATTATTTATACTTAAAAAAAGAAAAAAACATAAAGAGAAAAAAAAAAAATTTTAAAAAAAAAAAAATAAAAAAATAGAAAAAATAGAAAAAACCAAATTTGTCATTGTGAATTTTTTTCAAAAAAAAAGCCCCAAATTCGCATAAATACCTCACTGTTTTTTTTAAAAAAAAAAAAATCAAAAAACGACAAAATCAATTAGTTAACTTTTTGTCGTGTACGTTAAAAATTTTCCTGTGTATCTAAAATGCACTAAAATTATGAACAAAAATCATAAATAAAATCTTATTCAATTTCTTTTCCTTTTTTTTTTTTTTTTAAATAAAATAAGATTTTATTTGGCTGATGTTTTTTTAATTACTTTTAATTTTCTATAATCAAATTTTATAAAGCTATTTCATTTTTTCAAAAAAAAAAAAAAAAAAAAAAAAAAAAACACAATCAATTGTAATAAACTTAACAAGTAAATTTAAGTTAATTCTTTTTTGTTTTTAAAATTTTTTTTTAATTTTTTATTTTTTATTATATCATTAACCTTTCTGGAGCTTTTTTTTTTTTTCCACCATTTTCCTCGATTCAATCACAACGTTTTGCAAATATTGGAAAGTGGTTTTCACATAATAGATTGAAAAATATCTTTTTTGACAAAAAAAAAAAAATAAAAAAAAAAAAAAAAAAAAAAAAAAAATTTCTCTGAAACCAAAAATTTTTTTTATTAATCTAAAGGAAAATAAGATCTTTGCTGTTGAGGTGCAGCATGATTATTGTGATTATGATTATTGTGATTATGATTATTATGATTATGATCAGTTTCAGAACATGATTGATTATCATTACAATGATCATCAGAATTAGTGGTGGTTGAAGCTAAAATTTTATCGGTATTGGCCACAGCAAACATTGAAGGTACTCTATTTATACAACCACAAGAAGAGAATGAGTGAGTTACGATTGGTTTTCTTTGGTTAATTTCTTCATCAGTTTCGACGATATCAGGATTATCGTTATACTCGACTATTGAACCAAAAAACATATGCTGCATAATGGGTAATTTACCAAGTACTTCAGATTTAAACATTTTAATCATACCTTCGTTAACTTTTGACCAATTTTTAACACCACTTATATCGACCAACATTGGTGAATGTTCCAATAGAGAGCCACCACTTTTTACTTTTCCAATGAATCTAATGCAACCCAAATACATATATTCATCAGAGAAGGATGAGTTTACAATCTCATCGTTTCTAATAGATTTTGGTCTAATATATTTATGTTCAATCAATTGTGATGAACCAAATAGGAATGGTAAGAAATGATAATCATCCAATCCCCAAACACCATGTGATCCTGCTGGTTCTAACCAATAACTCTCTTGAAGTCTTCTCATTATATTTAAATATCTATAAAATATAACTAATACCAATAAATCATATTCTTCTCTTTTAATAAATTGAATTTTAACTAAACATAATCTTTTTTTAAAAAATATATTAGTAATAATAATAAAAATAGTTGATAATAACAATAAAAAAATACATACAAAAAACAAATAAAGTTTAATTCATGACCACTACCATAATCAATTCTTTGTTTATCACCCCAGCTATTTTGTAAATAGGTTGAAATTTCATTATAAATTAATGGTATTTCATCAGTGATTGGTGTATTTAATGATTTTTCATTTAATAAATTATATAATAATCTTGGTGTTTCTTTTTCTACCATATTAAACCATTCCACAAATGATTCATTACCGAATCTAGTTCTGGTTGGTTTTGGTGGTATATCTGTTATATATTGATCAAGTTGGTTTAATAATAAAAGAATTGAATTTATATTCTTTAAAATTATTATTTTTTTTTAAATATTAATAAATTTATTATTATAATAATAGTTATTATTATTATTATTATTTTTATTATTATTATTATTATTATTATTATTATTATTATTATTATTATTATTATTATTATTATTATTATTATTATTATTATTATTATTATTATTATTATTATTATTATTATTATTATTATTATTATTTAAATTTGTATTTAATTACATTTGTAATAGTAAAGTTTGATTTTAAAGATTTTCCTTGAATATCTAATGATAGTTGTATAATGAAATTTAAAAGTTCAGAGTAGGTTGCTGTTGTATGAAATGATCTTAAATCTCTTTTACTTATAATTCTTTTTTGTGCAACACCTTTATTCTCTACATTTTGTGGTTTTATGGTTTTAATATCAACAAACTTTGGTGGCTCATTAACAAGTTTTTCTTCGCTTGATAATTTCGAAACCGTCTCTAAATGATTGTATGTTGAATTAACATTGCTTTTTAATCCAAAACTAGGTATCTTATTTTCACTCATTATTGTCTTTTAATTGTGTTTTGTTAAAAAAAAAAAAAGAAATGAAAAAATTGGGAAACATTTTTATTTTTTTTTTTTTTTTGTGGGTTTGGAAAAAAAAAAAAAAATAAAATAAAATAAAAAAATTCAAATTACAATAAATTGTTAAATTGTTGATGAATCAATTGTTATTTTATTTACATTTTTTTTTTTTGATATATATATAACCGTTGATTTTCATGAATCATTTTCACTATTACTCTTTATTGACTCATTAAATTTGGAAGGATATTGAAATACATAGGTTTATGGTCTTAAATAATGAGTAAATAAAAAGATTGAAATAAATATGAAAAAAAGATTTATTTTTGTGATTAAGATTAATTTTTGTACTTATTATTTTTTTTTTTTTTTCTTTTTTTACTTTTTTTTTTTTGTTTTTTTGTTTTTTTCTTTGTTTGGTTTTTGGTTTTTAAAATTACAATTTTTTTTTTTTCTATTATCATAGAAAATTTGAAATCTATTTTGAAGATGAAGCTAAGGAGAATTTCAAGTTTGAAGAAGAGGCTTGATGTTGAAGATCACGTTGAGATTCTTTTCTTTTTAAACTGAAACCAACCTTTTCACCGAAAAGACTAATCAATTTATCGACCTTGATGGTTGAGGGTTGATCTTGGAAAGCGACCACTGTCGATTCTTTTTTAATGTTTAATCTTTCGCCAAGAATTCTTTGGGTTTTAAAGTCTCTACGTAACTTTCTAATTTCGTTTGTTTTTGATACATCACCTTCGGGATCTTCTGCACTAACATATTGATATTGATGTTTAAATGATGAGGTTGGTGATGTACTTTTATCTTTGTTATTACTTTTATGATGATGATGATTGTTGTTGTTGTTGTTGTTACTATTCTTTCCATTATTACTACTATTACTTGAATTTAAATTGTTTTGATTATTATTATAAAAACTACTATTATTATTATTATTATTATTATTATTATTATTATTATTATTATTATTATTATTATTATTATTATTGTTATTATTATTTGAATGATTGATTAAATTTGAAGCAGATTGATGATGATGATGATTGAAATTTGATAATGGTGAAGTTAAACTATCATAAGAAGAAGAGAGTACAGCATTATCTTCAGGATTTTTACCGAAGAATTTCTTTAGTTTATAGGATCTAACAGTTTCTGGTTGTGGTGATACAGATAAGTGTGGATTATTTAAAGTTGCGTCATATGATCCTGGTGATGATGATACTCTAGTAAAGAAATGAGTATTTTCAACGTCAAATCTTTCACCAAAGAATACATGTAATCTATGGTTGGTTTTGTTTTCTCTTTTCTTTCTAATTTTTTCTTTATCTTCGTCATCATCGTCTTCATCATCGTCATCATAGTCATTGTTGTTATGTTTTTTATTGGTTTTACCATTATCTTCATCATCGGTATTTACAAATTTTGGTAATGGTTGTGGTGATGAAGAATGTAAATGTTCATCACCACTTGTATTATGAGTTGATTCTTGAATACTATCGAATCTACTTCCATTGCTTAATGATGATTCGCCAAAATTTGAACTAGCTGGTCTATTTGTATCTGTACTTAAAATTGATATTCTCTTTTGATCTGTAGTAGATGTGGTAGTAGTTGTAGTTGTGGTAGTAGTAGTAGTAGTTGGATTTGGAATAATATCAGAATCTAGTAAAGTATTAGTTGATGGAATTGGTTCACTCTTTGTATCATCATCTAATAATAGATTACCATCATCATCATCATTATCATCATCTAAAGGTGGGGATAATGATGGTGGTATAATTGCTTCATTAAAATCATCATTTTCATTGATAATATTATCTCTGGCTTCAAAATCTAAAACATCATCTAATAAATGATCACTTGAAAGTGAAGTTGGAGAATTGATTGGAGTTGGACATGATTGAAGTAATGGATTCATATTTGTATTACCATTATTTAACTTGATTGCACTTAAAGGAGCTGCGACTGCTTGAGTATCCAATTTGGAGACACTACCTTTTTTCCATGGGCCAGCTTGAAGTTTTGGTGATTTTAGTTGATGAGCTGGTACCATTTCACCAAAAAGCTTATGAAGTTTATATTCTCTGACATTGGATGGTTGTGATGCGAAATTAATTGATTCTTTCTCCTTTTTGATATCTAACCTTTCACCCAATACTTTTTGTGCCTTGAAATCACTTCTTGTCTCTTCTGGTGATCTAGAGAGAAGATTATCACTACTATTACCACCACCTATAGTATTATAGTGATCGTTTATGTTGCCATTATCATCAATATCATCTATTGGGAATATACCACCACCACCACCTTCACCTATTACTCTTGGTTTAGAGATTGGAATATTTACACGTTCACCAAAGAATTTATTCAATTTATGAAGACGTGCACTCTCTGGTTGAGAATTCAATGGCGGTGATGATGTATCTGGAGTACTACTAGATGATCTAATCTTTTCATTATATTCAACTTGTTCAGTATCGAACCATTCTCCAAAGAAAACATGTAATCTATGATTTCTTTCGCTAATTGGGCTATTTCCATAAAGTTTATGATTAATATCTTGGTTTACTCTGTTATTATTAATATTGCTATGGTTTTGGTTGTTGGTTTCTTCATTTTCATCGTCATCTCCATCATTGCCAATATCATCATCTTCATCATCCACATTATTAATATCATTTTTGTTTTTATTTACAGTTTCACCATCATGGTTTAATTCGTGATCATTATTGATAACGACTGGTTGATCACCGAAAAAGTTTTTCAATTTATAAGATTTAACATTTGATGGTTGTGTTGAGTATTGTTCTTTTTGATCAGTTTTTTCACCAAAGAATTTAATTAAGTTTTTACCTGAAAATTCTTTTGTATTTGAGCTTAATAGGAAACTATTATTTGATTC
Organism: Dictyostelium firmibasis; assembly: GCA_036169595.1. Taxonomy (NCBI): domain Eukaryota; phylum Evosea; class Eumycetozoa; order Dictyosteliales; family Dictyosteliaceae; genus Dictyostelium; species Dictyostelium firmibasis. Next base: position 2,292,943 of record CM069765.1, on the reverse strand, counting down.
GCAGTCATCAATTATTTCATTGCTATTGTTAATATTACTATTATAATTATTATCTTCATTATTAACATCTTCTTGTAATGTTGTTGATTCACCATCAACAGTATTGGAAGTAGTAGTAGTAGTGATAGTAGTGGTTGTAGTGGTTGGTAATTTATCAACATTAACTCTTTCACCGAAAATCTTATGAATATGTCTTTTATTAATATGAGAAGGTTGTAATTGATGATATCTTGCCAAGGTTTCAACGGTATTTACATGACCCAATGAAGAGATTTCATCTTTTTTCTCTAATAACATTGTGAGTTTATCTCTAAAATCTTGAACATCAACTGGTGACTTTGAGCAAACCTTTTCAACTATCTCTCTAGTATGAGAGATAACCTGTGGAAAATCAGAGTAGGAGTGAGCTTCACTATGCCAAAGTGATTCAAATAAATTGAAAGTAGTTACGAATATTTCATCGAACCAATTACTACCACTAAATGCAATATCCCAAATTGAACTATCAATTGGTGAGTCATTTATCCTACCAACTCTAAATATATTGGAAAGCGTATAAGTTAATGATATTGCTACAGTTGCCAATGGATATGATCTACTATTTGATCTTGGTTTTGTTTTAATATTTAACTCAATTCCTTCCTCTACTCCCAAAGTTGTTTCATTATCACTATTGATTAATATAGTTTTATCATTAATCATATTATCAATAGCGATGGTATTTTCGGTATTATTATTATTATTATTATTATTATTATTATTATTATTATTATTATTATTATTATTATTATTATTATTATTACTACTATTATTATTATTGTTGCTGTTGTTTTCATCTTTTTCTCTTTTAGTTTGAGTTAATAATAAACTTTGAAATGGTTGGAGATGTTGTTTTGAAAAGTAAGATAAATTTCTAAGTGCCAAAATACCAGTATTCTTAAAATCTTCAATTGGGTTTGAACTTCTAAATCCAAGTAATAACCAATGTTCAGAGTTTACACCACCAAATGGGTATGATGATAATGCAGACCCCCATAAATCTGATAATAATAACTGATGAGATAATACTTTTTCAACACTAATGGGGTGTAATCTTTGCATATGTAATTCTTTCATCAAATTATTCTTTTTTTTTTTTTTGGTATTTAAATTAAAAGAAATACTTTAGTATTTTTTTTTTTTTTTTTTTTTTTTTTTCAACATTAATACATACCCTTAAAACAATATATTGAGTATTTTGATAAATCTTTTGATTTTTTTTAGCAAATTCCATAATATATTTCAAGATTGAATCGTTATGAAGTCTATTGAAATAGTTAATTGGATTTGGTGATAACCTATACATATTATTAATGATGCACAGAACTAGACAAACCATTTCGAAATGAGTTTCAATCACTTCAGAATAAGCTTGATTATTTAAAATGTGTAGGTAGAAATTTGATGAATATTCAGTCGATACTGATTTGATTGCTGTATCCACCAATGTAAACAATGATGGAGATGACTCTGTTGAATTATTAAATGATCCACTATTACCACCAACTGATAATTTAACTTGTGATCCACCATTAGTTGAGGAAGATGGTGGTGATGAATTTGGTTTTTGTTGTTGTTGTTGTTGAGATTTTACAACAGAACTAGATTGTGGTGAACTAGATTGTGAACCAGTAGTTGCCGTACCAACAATAGTGCTGCTACTATCTTTATTTTCACTTTTTTTATTCTTTCCACCAATTGAAGTATTATTAGCACTAAAACTACTACCGCCACCGCCAATTGAAAATTGTGAAAATCCATTTAATTGTGAGTTTGATGGTGTGTTTGAAAGTTGTGAGAGTAAATCATCATTACTTGGTGAGTTTGATACTAAAAACACTAACAATTGAAGTGATTGTGGTGACGGTGCTAAAAATACAATGATTAAAATCTTTTTAATAACATCAGAACTTAATAATAAATTTGATGTTGATGGAAATGTTAAAAATGATGATGATGGTGTTGATGGTTTAGTACCATTGGTATTGTTGTTAGTTGCACTATTAGTATCTTTACTATTGTTATTTCTATTTCCATAAATATTTTCATACATCAATAATGCTAAATGAGTTTGTAATGATAGGATTAAATCAATGAGTGAGGGGGAGGAGGATGATAAAGTTGTATTATTACCATTGTTAGTAATTAATTTTTCAATTGGCGTAATATAATGGGTTATTGGTCTTAATTTTAAAAACAATGTATTATCTGGAGAACCTTTAATGAATGAAGGATCGGTTGAGTTTGACATCCAATTTCCAGATGTTGCCTCTTGTAGAGAATAATGACTATAGATTTCATCATTGGCTCTATTTGCTTCACAATAAGGGAGTGATTGTAATATCTTTTTTAATCCACTATTATGTACAACTAAATTCTCATATAAATTCTTTATATGTAATGAAAATGGTATATCAGATTTAAAATCATATTGAAATTCTTCACCATTTGGATTATAAATTTGAAGTTTCATCCTTATTGTTATTTTAAGGTTAACCCTTTTTTTTTGTCTTTTCTTTTCTTTTCCTTTTTTTTTTTTTTTTTTTTTTTTTTTTGTAACTGTGGCGATGGCTTTGGGGATGAATTTTTGTAATGATTAAGGTTTTATTATTTTTGTTGTGCTTAAATTGTTGTTATTGTTGTTTTTTTTGTATTTAATTGTTCATATAAATTCTTTTTTTTTATTTTTTTTATTTAAAAAAAATTTTATAGTTTGATTTTGTTGTGGTATTGTTTATTTTATAAAGTGTGTGTGTATGTGCGGTGTGTGGTTTTTCAGTTAGTTTTTTTTTATTTTTTTTTTTTTTTTTTTTTTTTTTTTGGTTTTTTTTTTATTTTTATTTTTGTTTTTTTATTTTTTATTTTTTATTTTTTTTTTTTTATTTTTTTTTTGTGGAAGTGTGAAATCAAAAAAAAAAAAAAATAATTAGGAGATGGGATAATGCATTTGGTGATTAAAAAAAAAAATTAAAAATAAGTTCGGAAGTAGTGTGGTGCATTGAGTCTTACAAATTTTTTTTATTAATGATATTATTTATAATTTTAATAATTTTTTTTTGAAAACGTTTTTTGAAGATTCCAAAAAGGATCTTTTGTTTGATTTCGATTGGATGTTAAACCTCTTTAAGAAAAAAAAAAATTAAAAAATAAAAAAAATATAAAAATTATAATTAAAATAAAATTAAAAAAATGTAATGAAAAAATGTAATGATTAAAAAAAAAAAAAAAAAAAAAATTATGAATTTGTATAATCTTAAAAAAAAAAAAAAACAATTTCTTGAATTTATGTAAAGTCCCTTTAAAAAGAGATTTTTTTTTATTATTTTAATTTTATTTTTTTTATATTTTTCTATTTATTATTATGATTTTCTTTTACATGTTTTTTAATTAGACACAAAATAAAAACAATTCTATAGTTTCGTTGACACGTTTAATAATACAAGTGGAACCAAATTCAAAAAAAATAATAATGAATTAAAAAATTTTTTTAATTATTACTACAATAAATAAAAACCAAATTTAGTATAATATATATTGATATTATTATTATTACTAATATTATTATTTTTATTATTTCTATTATTATTATTTTTATTATTATTATTATTATTATTATTATTATTATTATTATTATAAAAAAAGAAGTAATATTCTATTAAACTTATAAAACAATAATTTATTCAATAAATTTTTTTTTTTTTTTTAAATTAAAATTCCTTTTAATAGCGTCTAAATTTTTTTTTTTTTTTTTTTTTTTTTAGATTATACAAATTTATAATTTACCACAGTTCTAGTAAAATATTAATTTGTATAAAATTTCATTTAATCTTTATATTTGGTTTCTTTTATTTGATTTTTTTATTTTTACTTATAAGTTGATAGACAAAATTAGGTTATTGTATATTGATTTTTTTGTGGTAAAACACTTCTAAAAAAAAAATTAGTAAACTTTTTCATTTAAATATTTTTAATTTTTAATCAGCCTGCAAATTTATTTACTAAAAAAAGTTTATATATTTAATGGCAAAGAGAAAGAAATGAAACCAAAATCTGATATTGCCATGACTATTTTTGGTTTCATTTCTTTTTCCATACAAAAAAATTAAAAAAAACAAAAACATCTAAAATTTTCATTTTTTTTTTAAAATTTTTTTTTTTTATTTTCATTTGAGTTTAATTTAAATATATATATATATATATATTCAAATATGGATTTTAAAATATCTATATCTATTCCACCTGATAATCCACCAGTTGCACAAGTGGATCATGCAGGTGTTGAATATCCATCAATGTAAGCTATTGCCTTTTATTTTTAATTATTATTTTTCAATTCATTTGTTGTTAATTTGAAAAAAAAATTAGTCAAATTTCAAAATCAGATAAATTTATTCAAATATTAAATCAAGCTAAACATCAAAAAGAGATTGAACAAATTAAATTAAATGAAAATAAAAACAATGAAAACAATAATAGTAATAATAATAATTTACAAGATAAGGAGAAAGAGAAAGAGAAAGAAAAAGAAAGACTGTTACAAATCCAACAACAACAACAAACTAATCCAATGGCATCATTTCATGAACATAAAAATATGGCACGTATTGAATTGGAACAATTAATTTATTTAATTGATATGTTGAGAAATAGTGATCAAATTCAATTGAATGGTAATACAAAGACACCACAAAAACCAATTGAACAAATTTGGGAAATCACTCATAAAATATCACATAAACAACAATCATTAAATAATGTAGCATCAAAGTTAAAGTTAGGTGCAACTAAAATGAAGGACACAATTTCAACTATGTCTGGTTGGTGGAATGATGTTTCACAACTTCGTACTAAATGGAGATTAAAAGGTAAAGAACAAACTGGTCTAAGTAGTGCAATTTCTAATAGTATGAGTGGTGGTGGTGTTGGAGGTGGTGGTGTTGGAGGTGGTGGTGGTGGAGTTGGTGGTGTTGGAGTTGGCGGTGTAGGTGTTGGTGGAGTTGGTCCAAATGGTATGGTTGGTAGTGGTGGTATTCAACCTTTAAATAAATCACATACAAAATGCTTATCAATTGACTATGGCTATTATTCATCTGGTTCTTTCATTGAACAAACTGATGCTGATCTATCAAGAGGTCCAAATGGTGAGATCAATATCGATTTTCCTCATCTACCCTATCAGGGTTCAATTAATAAAAGACTTTACATTAATGTAAAATCATCAGATTCTAAAACCTTTTATAATCATTCTTCAAATTTAAAGAAATTACCATCCACACCTTATCAATTATTATTAAATAGTGGCGGTGGTGTTAATAATAGTAATAGAGTTAATACACCAAAAACCCCAACCTCATCATTCCCATCATCATCAGCATTTAATAAACTTAGACAACAACAACAACAA